>ML792472.1:531211-560060 GCA_009831015.1 Picea engelmannii | reverse complement strand
TCGAATTTATATAGCGTAGAAATGGTTGTTATATGCAGGGAATCACGACCGACTGTTTGACTGCGACATAAAGCTTTAGATGCCTTTGTTAATGTAGTTCTTTGCCGACAAATAAGATCTCCTAGATTTGATTTTGGATCAAGGGATAAGTCCTTTGGACTTAATGTCGAAGAAAATCTCTTAGATTTGATTTTGGATCCCTTATATTTGATGTGACAAAATAACACCTGGAAATTATTAGATTTGAATTTGGATCCCTTATATTTGATGTGACAAAAGTGGATAACACCTGGAAATTATTTCAGGTGCAGATAATGTGTTCAAAAACATTCACAACAAGTGCCATGAAATTGTGATGAAAATCAATAGTCCAAGTGTACTTATGAAATGATGTTCCATCGGTCATTGGTTCTGTCGCTTTCTTTAATATAATATTCAATATTTCTTTGGATCTTTATTCAATGGATTTGCATATGAATCTGCATGGCTCGATTCTCATTTCCATAGTCAAATATAATATTATCGAGAAACTTCACATTAATCTTTGATTGAGATTGAGTTTATTGATTTTTAAAATGCAATTTAATACTATGATTATATAATATTTTGTGACAAGACATCTTTAAAATTTGAAGAATGGTCGTGATTTATTAAAGAAATTTTTTAAAACTGTGATTTATTAAAAGATTTTTTTAAATAATTGTACTTGAAGTAAAGAAATATTTTTTTATAAAAGTTTTGAAACAATTTGTAGAAAAAAAAATAAATATAAAATTTGAAGAATGGCGGTGATTTATTAAGAGATTTTTTTAAATAATTGTATTTGAAGTAAAGAGATATTTTTTTAATAAAAGTTTTGAAACAATTTGTAGAAAAAGAAATAAATATAAAATTTGAAAAATGGGGGTGATTTATTAAAGAGATTTTTTAAATAAAAGTTTTGAAACCATTTGCAAAAGAGGAGAATAATAATTTGAAGTAAAGAGATATTTTTTTAATAAAAGTTTTGAAACAATTTGTAAAAAAGAAAATAAATATAAAATTTGAAGAATGATATTTTTTTAAATAAAAGTTTTGAAACTATTGGTAAAAGAGAAAAATAATAATTTGAAGTAAAGAGATATTTTTTTAATAAAATTTTTGAAAAGAAAATAAATATTTTTCAGTAAACTACAAAATTTAAACATCGTGCTCGGGTACTACACCCCTTGTAGTGCCTTATTTTTATGTTTAGAATGGAAAAAAAATATGCGTTTTTCCTGAGCTTCTTTCCTTGCTCTGCGATTATCAGGGCTAGTCGCATAGGTTTTTGAAAGGTACTCTTATTGTGGTAGATGTTATGTATGTCCAGCGCAAAGTCCATGATCCTCCTTCCTTGATAATATCCTTTCTCTTCCACGTGGCACTAAAGGCCATATTTATCCTACAAGAACCATTCCATATGATTAGTTCTTATTCAATCTAGGGTTTTTAGGACAAGGTTTGAAGTACATCAGTTGGGTGGGTGATGAACAAGGATCTATCTATCTGGTGCTAAGTGGAGACACGGGCATTTTCAGCCATACTTCCAATTGAAAAAAGGGTTATGGCGTCGATTCCACAATTCCAAGTAAAGGGGGGCTTGGTGGAGTACGTTCAATGAGAGGCTTTGATGGTCTTTGATGGATTCAAAAGCAAGGTTGAAGAATTGTATAATCCGCAATATTAAAGAACTGGATAGCCCACTTGATTTTTTTTCCATTAAAGGATCAAACCCTTAAGATTTTCTTAGCAAATTTGACAAGGCACAGTGGGCGAATTTTGCACTAGTTTCTATGCCCATGGCTTCTCTTCTTTAGGTCGCTTGGCTTCCAACGCAGGTAAGGGTCATCTTGGTCTATAAGAAACTACATAACTATTTTTTTACTCTATATTTCACTAATATATATTTCACTAATATAACTTGAATCTATATTTCACTAATAATCATTTTTTAAGAGTTCACATAAAAGGTATATTACATGGACATTGGTTTCTAGCTTGTGGTTGTGTGATTGTTTGGTTCGATGTTGAAAAGAGAAATCAATGAGTCATAGCAAGTCATTTAAAAAAAAGTTTACAAAGTAATCTTGGTCAATCAATTATGTTTAATTAAGTCTTGAAATAAGATGACAATGTCCTAATTTAAGAATTTACAAAGATTTGTTATGTTTAATTAAATCTTGAAAACAAAAAATATTTGATTTTGAAGCTTGTCTGGAAGAGTTACATGCATTTATTGATACTCTTTGTGTTAATTGTGAGGGGTCATCCATGAAAGATGTTTGGAGGACTTTTTGTGTCACCGAGTTACATGCAAGTTTTCCAAACATGTCAAAGTTATGGCAAACAATACTTACTATATGTGCAAGTATAGTGGCATGTGTGAGAGAGGATTCTAAAAACAATACATAATAAGTGATTTACAAAGAACAAAACTATCATTGCCTACATTAGATTCCTTGATATGAGTATCACTAACAAGGATTTATTCATCAATCTTGGAATGAGATAGGGTATTTGAAATTTGGAAAGATGCTAAGCAAAGAAGAATCTTAAATATTTAAGATTTTTTTTTTTTTTTTTTATGTTTTTAATGTTTTTAATGGTGTTGTATTCCATATGATGTAGGATGCATTAAATATTTTATATAAACTTTTGCAATTTGGTGATGTTATGTTAAATGCAATTTCATTATGATTTTATGTTATGCATAGACTGCCTTTGTATTCACAACAAAAGTTGTTCTTATATTCACAACAAAAATTAACAAAAACACATATAATATATAATATTTAAATGGTAGGCACAAATAAATATAAAACACCATGCAAAGGATAGTTTAAAAAAAAAAAACAAGTCATAAAAAAATTACTTGATAAATAGGAGTGAACATCAAATTTATACCTTGACAAACACTATTTCAAAACCCTAGTTTTTTCGACCTGCTAAAGACAAGTAGAGTGGATAGATGACAATTCTATACTAGACATACTCTCCCACCCGACCTTTGTGGTCACCTCTGCTTGAAAATTCCTATGGTGTGTCACCATAACTCCTAAAGTAGAGGGTCGATGTTAGATTGTTCCTTTTATCATGTAGTGGCATGACACATTTATCGACGAGGTACGAGGATGGAGGGAACTATTGGAGGTTGAATTTTCCATGCAAAAGTTCTACACGCCAAGTTATGTGAGGATGCATAGGGCTCCTAGTGATTGAGGGTCGAGGCTATCATGCTAGAGGTCTTTGTTGAGTGGGCAACATGAAGCTAGGAGGGAATTCTCAATGGGATACCAACCTAGTGCCACAACATTGGGGGCTTAGGGTGGCATGCCTCATTGGCACCCATCGAGAAATACAACTACATTTATCATCACTGAGAGGCTCCATATAAATCCTCATGGACTTTATTTGATTTTGTCATCCATGATGGTTGTTGGAAAATATATTATGTAATTCTAATTTAATTTTTTTACCTCTTCATTTTATTTTTCAATTCCATTTTCTATCAATTTCTAGTCTTTAATTTTTCTTTTCCTTTCATCACAATGAGAGTATGTGCATTTACATGTATTTCTTACCTAGAGTTCAGATATGGGAGGATATGTATAGTTCTTTATACTTTGTGGTTAAATATGTGTGTTCGACTAGGCTATGACCTTAAATTACATTATTATCACAATTTAGATAAATATGTGGCATGCATATTAGTGATAAATTAAATTGGAAAAAAATTATACTTAGGATATATATATATATATATATATATATATATATATATATATATATATATATATATATATATATAGCACGAGTTTCCGAAACGTGGGAACATTGGGAACGTGGATACTAGTGTTCGAAATGAGTAGAAGTTTCTCTCAAATTTACAGGAAACGTCAATTTGGAAGCCACAATAATATAGATTAAAAAAATATAAAATATATTTTAAATTACAATGATACTTTAGATTACAATGTATAGAAATATTGATACATTTAAAATCTTATTTCAATAAAATTGAAGGTCAATAGAGTACAATGTTTCTCCTATTGCAACAACTACAATATTAAAATTACTAATTTAATTTGTGCTAATAATTATATAAATATATTTAACACAAAAACCTTAATATCCCTAAATATTCTATTAGAAAATGAGAAACAAAATTGAAAATACATATATACAATTTTAACATCTTTTTAAAATTAAACTTTATATATATAAACTTTAAACATCTTTGTAAATTTGAAGCATTATTCTTTTTTTATTGGAAAAAACAAAATAGTACTACTCTTTTAATATGAAAATACAATAAAATATCAATGATATCTACAGAGTGGAACAAATGCTTGTTGTGGATACTGTATTGATTTATTCGACTTTCATGTTTAATTTGGGCTTGAAGGAAAACATAGATGTGTTAAAAGTTTTTCATATCCACAACTATAAAGTGAGTATTATTAAGTTTTTTTATGTAACTAATTTTTGAAATAATATTTATCTGTAGTTTAGTCTTGGTTTTATAGTGATATTTTGAATAAATATAATGAAAATATTTGTAAGAAATTATGTATTTGTAATAATGGAATAAATATATTTACATTTTAATTTAATATAATTATAATTTAAAGCTCTTTGTTTAGGAAAACTGTTCCCAAGCTCCCATTTCTTTGATGTTGAAGCTCCCAAAAAGCTCGCAAGTTCCCAAAAGAGTTCCCAACCAATTGGGGACGTTCCCAACTAGTTCCCAAGCTCCCGGAACTTCCGGAATGAGTTTCAGAGATGTCGGGAGCAGTTCCCATGCAACTATAATAATAATAATAATAATCCTCGTGTGGCAGGTGTGGGTGGGATCATCCAAGATCCCAAGGGAAACACATTGTATAAATTTTATTGGGGATTATTGTAAAGACAAACAACATTGCGGAAGCCTACCCCCTTTACATCAGTCTTAAAATTGAAAGAGATCGACAAATTCGTCACCTCACAGTAATATGTGACTCAATGATAATAATTACAGCGGTCATCAACAACAACTCTTCTAGACATAATATTCTAAGGGGTATAGTTTCAAGAGTTAAAACTATGGCTCAAGATTTTGAAAAATTCCTTATTCACCATGTTAAAAGGACCCTCAACACTCAAGTGGATACCATGGAAAAAATAACAACTAGGGAAATGCAAGGGGTTATTAGTTTAAATGAAGAGAGGGGGACCCTCCCCATCCCATAACGCGTTGCCATGTTGTGTCCCATCAACAATTTTGGCACCCTTGTACTTCGAGCAGTTCACACTTGTGTGAAGGGCTATCATAGTTATGAGAGGAGCCTTTGAGCTTGTGTGAAGTCTCTTCCATTACACGTATCAATGTTCTTAAGCAATGTCAATATGACAATTCATTATGTGGTTACAGAGCTAAAACCCTCTGGTTCAACAAAAAATGTTTTCCCTGGAACTCTGGATACAGGATCCCATCTTCTTCCTCGAACTCGGTTACTCTCTTTAGCCTCTAACATGTAGTGAATAATGTTTAAATATTGGTGATGCCTTGGGCAGTTTGGATAGTCTAGAAATTTTTGGAAATAGCCTAGTAAGAATATTATGTAATGCAATTCTTTTGATAGTTATTCTAGCAACAAATAAATGGCTATATGCTTGATATGTAATTTCTTTTGACATTGTAGTTTATGCTCACCCCTTTAATATACATCTCTCTTTAGTTTGTGTTAAATAATAATAAATAAATGATGTGCACACCTTATCTCTTCAATCTTTGTGAGAGCATCATCAACAATAAATGATGAAGGTTTCCATGTGAAACTCGAATTCAAAACACATTGGAGAAATGCTTACAACCATGTCACCATTGTTTCTTTTAATACATTATTTGATATGACCCAACCAACAAGAATACCATTTTGATGTGTATTGAAAGCAAGAATGGTGTACAAAGGACATTTTCATGCACAAGATTTCATGAAGATGATATTATATAAATATAACACCATCATGATCAATAAGACCACAATAAACACCCATTTCATTTCATGAATACATATTTTAGTCAAACAATAATGAAGACTTTGAAAAATAAGGCCCTTAGACAAGCATTTCATTAATCTAAATTATAGGACAACAATACTAGCTTGGAAAATAAGGCCACTTGAAACAAGTGTTACGTTAATTCATATTAGAGAACAATAACATTGGTTCCATAAATATTATCCCTTATTTTTTGAAATCATATAACATAGAAATGACATCATCTTGGTAAATGAGGCTATTATAAACAATATTTTCATGAAATCCTACCACAAAATAATAATGTTGAAATCATATAACATAGAAATGACATCATCTTGGTAAATGAGGCTATTATAAACAATATTTTCATGAAATCCTACCACAAAATAATAATGTTGGTCTGGTAAATAAAGCAAGTAGAAACCAAAATACCTTATATTTCTTTGTGGAAAAAGTTGAATCCATTGCAAGGAAATTATTGTGCCCGTGCGTGAAAACCTGTGTCACTTGCCATATCATTATTATCTCTAACATGAATGGCTCTCAATTTAGTAGGAACACATCCACCTCATTCATTTCCACCCAACACTAGACACTAAGGGAATCTAATACTATAGGTCATCAAGTTGTTTTCATTGGTTTAGGATGTCTCTTTTTGATAAGAATGCATCTCTCCACATTAAAAGAACATTGTCATGGGTTTGGCGTGTAGCAAGAATCTAAACATGCTTATTGTGTATCTCAATTAGAGAAATACCAAAAAAAAGAGAGATCTAACCCAATGTCATATACATTTTGATAAGTGCATTTGTTGAGTCTACCATTCATGTAAATATGTATGATTAACATCATTGTGACATGGAAAACAATTTTTATATACATGTTAAGATTAGACATAAATGATGAACATTATGTGTGATCTATTTAAAACCATTCTAACTATGTAATACAATTAGCTTCCTCTATTCCTCCACTCCAAATGGAGATGCTTTTTATTCTTCAATGAATATTTACTAACACCTTTGTAATCCTTTGGGCCATAAGAAAACCAAAAAACCATGCTTTTTATTCTTCAATGAATATTTACTAGAAAACCATTGTCTAAAAAAATAAAAGAACAAATTAGATCTAAGCATTGAAATAACACAACATATAACCTAGGTTTATGCATAATGACTAGGTTTATGCATAATGACGAGGATGGCAAAATAATATGTGGTATATAACACTAGCATGATGTGCATTACATCATAAAAATAAAAATATTTGAAGGTTTTTAGCTTACAAACAAACCTTGTCAACATATATCTCTCTCTTACGTCGGCATGACTACTATGTAAAAATGAAGAGAAACGGAGGAGATGGTAATATACTCTATAACATGGGTTCCTTTACCTCAAAATGATAAAAAAAATAGCTCCAACATACATCTTTCTATAATGATGGCATGACCTGCATTACAACTATAGCATATGTAATTATCTATAATGCCAACATCGTAGACATGACATGAATTATGCTTTAAAAAAACAAACAATTATGGGTATTCATTAAAATAAAATAAAAAACATACAATTATGGGTATTCATTAAAATAAAAAAACGCTATCTACACGTAATTATGGTTTTTGAGTTAAAATAAAATAATTAAATAAGATTTGAAATATTTTAGAGTTTTTCCTAAAAAAAAAACCTGAATCTAGTCGACATATATTTCATTGGGGACATGATAGCAAAAGTGAGAGAGCTTGAAGTGATAGGTCAACAATTTAAAGGCTATTGGAAGTCCAGAACTTAGTTGAGGCTTTGCAATTTAATTCTAAGGAAACATAGGGTACATTAATATAACTCTATGAAAAGTTATAGTGAGAGAAGTTGAAGTTTAAGACAATCTTAAAGAAACTAAACCTAAAGTCGATGTGATTATAATAATAATAATAAAGATAAATATATTTGTTTGAAATATTGCAAGAAATGTAAGGGGAGTGTCTTTTGTAGATTATTTGGATTTATGTCAACATGGTACATAATCTTCAATTTTTTTCTTTGAGAAAATGCAAAGCTCCATTTTATAGTTCAGACAACTTAGTTCTCTTGTTTTGAAGTTGTCTAAACGTTCTAAGGGAATAATAACAATTTTCAATCCGAACACACCTACATTGGAATAACTCCCATTTCAATTTCATGAAATCAAAGAAATTGTTAGGGAGTTCTTGGGGCATCATCATGACATTTGTTTCGGTTGGTAACTCTGGTAATTGTTTCAACATTGATGCTATACTCTAAATCCACCCGTCTATTTTGAGTTTTTTATTCTATTTTATCTAATAACATATTACAACCTCTATCTAACTTGTCATTCAATATTCACAATTCCCATTTGACATTCCCAATTCCATGTGAGATAAAATTACTACTTTAATTCACTCATTGCTTGGATTCAAGGGTATTCAAGAAGATTAATGAATCATGTTTCTCATCAATAAATGTTCATTGGCTCAATTCAACATCTAGTTACGCAACACCAACAAACTCTATCTAGTAATTACATTTCGTGAAAGGGACAATAAACACTAGTGGTTTAATTTGATGAGTATTTACCTATTTTCTCCGTATTTAGCCATCATATATTGACAATTTTAAAAATTGCATGCCATTACTAATGTCAACTTAATTCTTAAAGCTGTCAAATTGATGGACAAGTTGAAAATTTACCCATACCCATGTGTGTGTGTGACATTTATCATGTAATGATCTTGAGTCCCATAAACTTCAACTCAATGAAATTTTCATTTGCAAATAAATGTGTATCTATGTAGTTGCATGAAAAAATTTCAATAAATTTCAACTATGTATTCAAATTAAATTTCCTCATTTTCAGAAAAATTAAATCTTTGAAAAGGTAAAAGTCTAAAATTCCTCCTAAATTTGAACACAATTTTTACTAATAAGAAAAATCGGACATTTTTGACCAAATAAGTTAAGGGAAACAATATAAATGTGCCTTATTCCATGTCATGTTGATTTTCATAATGACCACGAGGCCTCACACAATTAGTAATTCATTTTTTCCCGTGGGACACAACTTTACTTTGTTGAGCACTCACCAATTTTCTATTCATTTGCATTGTTTACTGATTGACAATTTTTAAAATATAAGTACATGTAATGTGTATATGGTATCTACAATAATGATTGAGGCTTGGGATAGCTACCATCAAGAGGGAAGAAACAACTGGGAATTCTACCTGGTGCTAGAGTGGTGATTATGAATGATGAATTCAATCTAAATCTAAACTACATCTTTAATAATATTTTTTCCTTTCCCCATAGCTTGTAGCTATATTGACATCATTGCATGTGTCCTACTCAGTGTTAGCAGGCTATTCATGTATAATTATCAGATCTAGGAGAAATTGAGGCATAGAAAGAAGTTGGAACCTATTATTTGGTGCTTTTCAAAATTCAAACTGTGTGTAGGCTGCTACATATGGAATGTGTGTTTCAACTACCTGCTACATAAGCATTTCGAACTACATGAAATAGGTAAGGCTCTAGTACTTGAACAATGTAAAAATTCAAAATTTGATTCATACAAATAATGAATTATCCAACAATCAAGGTAATTTGTTAAGCTTTATCAAAGTCCAAATATACCTAGAGTTATGTGCAAATATATGATGAATTCATTGCATTTGAAGTTATTTTTTAAAAGAGACTGCTTCATGCTTTAACCAAAAGCTATACATTTTATGGGCATGTTTATTCAATACCTAATCACTTTCATTTTTTATTATATAAGTATTGCATCAAAAAATGTATCAAAGATAAAAGAACCAACCTTCTATTAAAAAATTATTTGGGTAGTCTTCTACATCACAACATTCATCACTTAATAAAGAGGAGCATAATTTTGTAAAACTAGAGTTTCGTGAGGAATGAGAAACTAACTATAAGTGGTTGAAAGAGATAAAACATGAAGGAAAAATAATTATGAAATCCGTATACTGTGAAACGCATAAGGCAATCACACCACGAGGAATTAACATTGGTTGTTCTACCATGCAACATGATTCACTAGTTGTTCATTCCAATTCAAGCATCCATAAACTTTCACTAGCAAAATGGATATATGGAAATAAAAGGAAATCAAAACCTATTATAGAACACACATCATGCATTGATGACAGGAACAAGTAAATTTTAGTCACAACTATGGAATTAGTTTATTGGGTTGTGTAAGAAGATTTACCCCTCTCAAAATATGAATCACTTTGCTTGTTTGAAATGTCTTTACAGACACCAAACATGCCAAAGAATAAGGATTACACATCATATACAAATCACGTGGCTACGAAACAATTCATTTTTGCTATATCTGAGTATCTTAAAGAGGTATAAACCACAAGAATGTTGGTGTAACGAACCTCCTCGTTACGACAACAACCTCTTATAACAAGTGCAATTTTTTTTTTGTGTGTGCGCGTGTCTACAAGGATAATAAATACATTCGAATCAGAGTCGCCATACGATGACGAACATGGCACATGCAACTGCAACAACAACATAACGATCTAAGACGCACATCAATCATCTGTAAGAAATGAATGACAATCAACCGACAATAAATAAGACTGACTACCCATCCATCCTACCCTGCAATGGTTAGGACCTCCAAGACACACAAGCAATGCTCAAGCCCAGGTTCCCATCGATTTTAACCATTTAAGGTCTCAGGGCTGGCGACTGTTCTGAGGAACATGGAGGTGTCTACATCCCGCCCGACACAAGAAAACCAAGCACATTACAAGTTTACAACCCAATACCACATTAATTAAAAAGGAACAACCGCACCCTTAACATGAAACATAAGTAAACAACTTCGCCACTATCCCGATTACTTGTCGAGTCAAGCTAGTCATAAATGCAGTCTAAGTTATTCATCTAGCATGAGCCTACTTAGCATGTCTAAATGCAATGATAAGGTGCTATCTACATTAGTTTTAAGGCCATTCCAATGCGCAACTTTAAATCGTAACTCGTCATCAAGGTACCCTTCTAATTCAACATTCAAGGGACCTTATTGTGCAAGTTTGAACTTCGACTGGATCAACATTTAACAATTTAATCCATCATTAATTATAATCATAAAAGCAATGAATAGTTAGAAGTTATCATTAACGCAATAACTAACGTGTAATCTAAAATTATAAATCAATACATAACGCAATGTTCTAAATCATGGAACGCAATCATTATAAAATTAATACTAACAATATCTTAAAACGATGGCAATAATTAAGAGGATCTTAAGAAGTGTTTTTATCTCTTTAAATATCAATTGTTACAAAGGCCATTCACATTCAATAGAATATACTGGAAATATCTAGTTTCTATGAAAAAGAAACAATAGAACGGATTCATGAATATCCCTAACCAACAGATAATAGAATCATATAACAAACCTTATTTTTCTTAAAACTTGTTCTGAGAATAATATGCAAGATCCATCAATACATCTAACTCTAGATTACACCAAAGTAGTACGTTTATTATGATGATAAACCCTCCATACTCTAAGGCGAATCATAAAACACCCATTTAATTAAAAGCTAACTGGATTGTCTGATTTATGATTTAATCATTAATTCACCACCATTAGGCATCTAAAAGCAACCATCTTGAGTTAGAATGCTACCATTAATATAAATAAGGAAACGAAGGACGAGGCATGTAAAATCAATTAACCGGGCATTAAAGTAAGGCAATGACAAGGCATTTAAATAAAAGAGTAATAATAAGGCAATAATGGTGTTCCCTGCCAGGTAACAACTAACTAAAGGAAAAGACGCAGGGCAAGTGCGAATCTCAAGCAAATGAGTTGAATCAATCTGGCCGCCAAATCTAAGGTCACTGCCAACCAAAAAGAAGATTTGACCAAACAAAGGGCTGTCACACCAGCGTGTTAAGGGCCTCATCCAATCCTTCACATCCATAAAAACAAGCCATGGTCATAATACACATGGCGGGTTCTCATTATTGACCTCACTCGAGTACCATGGTTGAATGAGTTAAAGGGACCTTCCCAGAATATTTTCAAGATTTAAATACGCTGGAAACTAGGTGGCGGGAGCTCCAGTAGTTACAACGCTGCTACTCCCCACAGGAAGGTGTTGTCCCTTAAGACCTTCGCTGCCAAAAGGTCATGCACTTGCAGCCGCGAGGATGTAGGAGGGCAAATCCCTCGAATCAAGGCTATCAATGATGCCCAGAAAACAGGACAGAACCAGTTGGCATCCATGCACGGGGAGTGTGGTCAACATGACTATTCAACCCTCGACAAGATGAGTATGAGATTCACTGCTAAGAATAGATTTGATTGCTGCCAGGAAATAAAATGTTGTCTTGGGCCATTAGCGCAAACGCTTGCCAACAGTAAAATTTTCAACTGCCATTACACAAATCGGCAATGCCAGGCATGGAAAACACAAACCAACTAAGGAATTTGGGGTATACGACTGACCACCCACGGGGAGTATCTCTTACGATTCTACACCGTCGATTGCACAACGAAACCAAGCACTGATGAGTTGACGCACATGGGTGAAATTGGGGTTTAATATAAGGCAAAAGTCGGTGTTGGGTTAGCCAATTCGCAGAGTCTCTCAGGTATGCCACGGAGGTTAAACGCAATGTTTTCACTCTAAGAGGCAAAATGCAGTTAGAGAAGGAGGGCGTGATCGCCAGGTGGAACTTGGGTAGGGACGCAGTCTAGTCCAGCAACAGGGGCCTCTTTGCAAGAGAAATTCGTAAAGGAAGTCAACGAAGTGCTAATAGGCTCGAATCGCCAGTACACAAGCTAAGGATGTGGTCTTGAGGTGGCAAATTGCCAGAGCGATTTATCCAGGGATGGAACGACTTCCTTAAGAGGAACGTGAACCAATTCCGGCAAGGAATACACCAATTTAAAAGAAATACACAGAGGTCAACACAGTCATAAAATAAAACTCAGATTTAAAAGTCCAAGGCTATGAGTGCCGGGTTAAATTTTTTACATCCTTCATATAATAAGACGCTGGACTGATAAAAACTAGTCAATCAACATGAGCCTACGTAGATCAAAATTAAGCACCTTTTGTTTAGGGAGACCGATGAAAAAAAAGGAGCTGACGACAGTAAGAAAATGTCAGGGATAACGTTGTGATGCCTCAATTAAGAATTTACCAACGCTTATCCTTCGTATTAGTCAGTAAAACGAAAAGCGTAAATTTGCATAAATCAATACTGAAAAGATCGGCTGGGAAATTGCAGGATAGAGGTGTAAAAAGAGCGGAGCAAATATGCCTTTAAGTAAATACATAAAAACAATCATTCAATCCATTTACACTTGAGGTTCCTATCCCAGCATAAGACATAATGCATCCTACTCTACTAAATAAAAGGACATACCTTTGCCTTTCGCCCGCTTTGAATGACGTCCCGCGCTCCGTGCAACTCCCGCTCGCCGACCGTCGAGACCTCATCGGTGCCTCCCAGCCAATGCTAGGGGTACTCTGCTTCCCCCTTAGCCCCCCGAGCCGCAAAGGGGCCACACACTCTCCAGAGGGTACGTCTAGCTCCCAGCTCGCCTCGCAAGGTCGAGCTACCACTCCTCTCCGAGCTGGGAAATCCCAACTCCCACAAGTAAATCAGTGAAGTCACTAATCCGGCAGCGTAACGTTACGCTAACAACCGATCCCCTTCTTCCTCCTCCTTCCTCTCTTTTATAGAGTTTTTAGAACTTCCAATCTTTCCCTAAATCTCATTTAATTTAAGTTTTAAATAAAAATCTTCTAAAATTTCTCCTTCGTACAAGTGTCATTCATCCTCCACATTCCTCCAATAATTATTTTCTTTAATTTATTTATTGTCTCATTTCCCTCACCCACCTAGAGTTACTCCTAAATTTACTCCTATGTGTCCCTAGATTCCCTTACAGGTTTTAAAAGCTTTCCCTAAAAAGAAATTGCTAAATCAATTCAAAATTAGAAGTTTCTTTAAATGCCGATTCTTTCCTAAGTTGGTTTCTTGCTTTCTACCATGAGTTCCCCTCTTTCCCTCTTTAGGTTACCTCCTTTCCCTAATTTCCTAACTTTTACATTTCCTTCATCCTTTTTTTTATTTGAGCTAGAAAAGATAGTTGTGCGATTTATCCTCTTTTTACTTTTATTATTAATTTAGTACCTTTTGAAATTATCAAAAGTTAAAATAAATTAATTTCTTCTTGACATTTTATATCCACTGATTTTAATTAAATTCTTACTCTCTTCATTTTACCCCAAAAATTTTATGAAGACCAAAACTATTACTTAAATAGTTTTTAGTTTAAATTTTATTATTTTATTTTTATATGGTATTTTTCTTAAGGTTAGACAAAATTTTACCCCTAGAGAAGTTTTAGACTTAGAACTTAGATTCTGAACCGGGCGACATTTAATTAGGGAAGTTGTTTAAAAATTTCTTAATGTGTTGTCTGTCTTAGGGCCATCTATGTTCCTCCCTCTATCATCATCAACGCGACGTGCCCTTCAGGACGCACTAGGTGCTCCAAGGGTGCCACTCGCCTCATTTGTTCCTTTGCGCGACGTGCCCTTCAGGATGCACTACGTGCTCCAAGGGTGCCACTCGCCTCTTGTGTTTCTTTTGCGCGATGTGCCCTTCAAGACACACCACGTGCTCCAAGGGTGCCACTCGCTTCTTGACTGATTGGTAGACATCAATAACCCCTAGAGTCAACACTTCGCCAGGTGAACTTGTGGGAGACTAAGGGCTTCTAAGGAATAAGGCCCCCACCTTATTGCGCGCCCCTTAGAATCATTGTGGGCGACTATCGCAGTCTGCCCTCACGGCATCGTGGGTCCTCTCGAACTAGGTAATCGTTAACCTGCAGTTCGAGCCATGGCGGGAGTGCTAGTAGGCTGTGGTAGGGTTGTTGTCCACACCTCTCCCTCAACCTCTCTGGTAGTTGTGTGTGGCCCCTTTATTCCATATGTGAGTCTGGTTAACAAGCTATCGTCAGCTTGCATCATCAACAAACATGTCAGAACATGTCCACATCATATCATCTAATCAAATGTACTAATATCACAGTAAATAAATCAAAACCCAATAGCACACTCCGTGACTCGATCCAGAGTCCAAGGGGTTCCATCGATGCCTCTGCATCCTCAAGGTCCAAAACCCTGCACACTTAGTAAAACCAAGTCAATAGCACCTGTCTATGTCAATGTAGTAAAACAACATGTCATCTACCCATGACACATCATAAACAAACACAATGTTTTAATATCATAATAATCTGGATCACTTGCGAGCAAGTGTCCTCAAAGAATAGGTTTGCTCAGTGCGCCAGAGCAGGATGTTACATACACCCCTCTTGGTCTAAACTTCGTCCCGAAGTTATAGTATAAATGCCAAAAATAAAGTGTATCACAGTATCATATGTCTAACTATCAAACAAAAATGGGAAGTGCTAGTGCATATCATATGCGTCCTCCCAGGTCGCCGAGTGCGGACTATAATTGTCCCACTAGACCTTGACCTGATCTACCATTCAATGTCGTAACTGTCGAACGTGATGATCTAATATGCGTATCGTCTTAGCCGTGAGCAATCCCTCGTCTGATACCTGCAAGGAACTCATGTCAAATACATGTGTAGGATCACTAATATAATGTCTCAAAACAGATACATGAAAAACATCATGCATACGCCTCAAAGAATCAGGCAAGGCTAGTCGATAGGCCACGAGCCCCTTTCTCTCCACAATCTCGAAAGGTCCCACGAACATAGGAGAGTGTTTAGCTCCCTTCCCAGACTTAACTAAACTCTTATGCGGTTTAACCCACAAGAAGAATCGATCACCGACCTCGTAACTATAGTTGACTCGGTGCGTAGTGGCATAACTCTTATGTCGATCCTGCACTTCTTTAATCCTTTGTCTTATGGTTTGCATTTTCTCTTCCATTTCTTGGATCGCTTCTGGTCCCACCAGGACCCTATCCTCAAGCCGATCCAAACTCAAGGGTATCCAACATGGTCGCCCGTAAAGAAACTCGAAAGGCGCCATTTTAATGGTGCTCTGGTAACTGTTGTTGCAAGCGAACTCTACTAGAGGCAAGAATTCTTCCCAATGCTTTTGTTGGTCCATCACATACATGTGCAACATGTCCTCCAAGGTTTGGTTGGTTTGTTTGGTCTGTCAGTCAGTCTTCGGATGATACACAGTACTAAAGTTAAGTTGAGTTCCCAAGGCCTCTTGGAAGCTCGTCCAAAATCGTCCAGTAAACACCGATCCTCGATCGGATATAATCTTCTTCGGCATGCCATGCAGCCTCACAATCTCACTGATGAAAACTCTAGCTATGTCAGGCACCTGATACGTCGTATGCACAGGAATAAAGTGAGCACTCTTTGTCAGAGTGTCTATTACTACGAAAATCGAGTCATGTCTCATTGCCGTCAGTGGCAATCCAACAATAAAATCCATCGAAACAACCTCCCATTTCGATTCCGGAATGGCATGTGGTTGAAGTAATCCTACTAGTTGTCTATGCTCAGCCTTTACCTGCTGGCACTCTAGACATCTGGCCACATAGTTGACTATGTCGGCCTTCATTCCCTTCCAGAAGAATAAGGGTTTAAGGTTTTCCCTCATCTTCGTGACTCTCGGGTGAGCCATGTAAACTACTCTATGAGCCTCGCTCATGATCAACATCCTCAACTTGTCGTTTGGCGGTATGTAAATCCGACTTTTAAACCTCAATAAACCATCACTATCAAAAGAAAATCCCTCATATTATGGTACCATCATTGTGTTTTGTTTGATAAAACCCTCGACCTCTTTGTACTAGTCATCGTCACGTTGTAAAGTGAGAATCTTCTCACGTAGATTCGTCTGAAGAGGCAACATCGAAAAGATGAGTGGTCTCCGACTCAAATCATCTGCCACTCGGTTCACTGTTCCCTTTATGTAAGTAATCTCAAAGTCGTACTTGTTAAGCAATTCTGACCAACGCCATTGTCGCGCGTTCAGGTCGCTTTGCGTAAAAATGTGTTGTAGTTCAAATTTTCGTCCAACTAGGTAGTGTCTCCAAACCTTCAAGGCATATATGATGGCTAATAACTCCAAATCGTGCGTCGCGTAGTTCTCCTCATGCCTTCTTAGTGTCTTGAGATGTAAGCAATTACTCGTCCATCTTGCATCAAGACTCCGCCTAAGCCTTCCTTAGATGCATCTGTGCACACCAAGAAGTCCACGTTCATGTTAGGGACCTTTAGTATCGGTGTTGTTGTTAACAACTCCTTAAGCCTCCGAAATGCTTCCGCGCTTTTCTCAGTCCAAACAAACTTCTTGTTTTTTTTCTGCAATTCCTTGATCGGATTTGCTATCTTCGAAAATCCCTCGACAAACCGTCGATAGTATCTTGCTAAACCCATAAAGCTACGCACTTCCGTGACATTCGTTGGCGCAGGCCATTCCATAATAGCCTCGACCATGGCTGGGTCCAGGGCTATACCTTCGCCGGAGATGACATGCCCTAAGTAGTGAATCTTCGATTGGTAAAAAGAGCATTTGGAAAAATTCCCATACAGTTTGTGCTCTCGTAGACACTATAGCACCAAGCGCAAGTGCTCATCATGCTCCTTCGTCATCCGAGAGTAAATCAAGATATCGTCAATGAATACTTGGACGAACTTGTCCAAGTATTTGCGGAACACCCCATTCATCAAACTCATAAATACCCCTGGGGCATTTGTGAGTCCAAACGGTAAAATGGTAAACTCGTAATGTCCAAACCTCGTCTTAAAGGCGGTCTTAGGGACATCATCCTCCTTGATCCGTAACAGGTGATACCCTGATCGCAAATCGATCTTGGAGAACACTGTCGCACCCTTCATTTGATCGAACAAGTCATCAATTCTCAGCAATGGATATTGATTTTTGATCGTAGCCTTGTTTAGTTGATGGTAGTCAATGCAAAGCCTCCACAATCCGTCCTCCTTTCGTATGAAAATAATAAGTGCACCCCACGGTGACACACTAGGACATATCAGTCCCAGGTCCAACAACTCCTTCAGTTGCATTTTCAACTCTTGTAACTCTGGGGTCGACATCTGATAAGGCATCCTTGCTATCGGTTCAGTCCCTAGTTTCAGGTCTATGGTAAACTCAAAATCTCTCTTCGGCGGCATCCCAGGTAACTCCTCCGGAAATACGTCCGCAAACTCTCTCACCACCGGAAGGTATTCTAGACCTTCCACTACTCCCTTCTCGTTTAACGCAAGGATCGCATAAAGCTTGCACCCCTTACGCATACTCTTCCGTAGTTGTAAGGAAGAGATGAACCTTAGGGAAACTCCCTGGTTCCGTCCTACAATCACACATCTCTGTCCCTCGTCGTTGATCAAGCTCAACCATTTTGTCTTATAGTTGAGTATCGCCTCATGCGATTCCAACCAATCCATGTCAATCACAACATCATAAGATCCTAAGATCGTGATGTACAAGTTGGCCCTTGTGACAAACTCTCCCAAGTTAAGGATACATCCTGTAACCTTTCCTCCAACATTCTGTTTGGCCCCCGAAGCCATCTCTACGAAGCTAAACTCATCCTGTTTGACTGCCTTTACATTAATCCTTTTTAGTGCTGCACCAGAAATGAAACTCTCGGTAGCACAGGGATCTATCAAAATACTAAGGGTCTGGTCAACAACGTTACCTGTCGTCTCGAGCATAGTCGAATGATGCTCTACTTGGCGGTTATTCACCGATGCATGAATCCGATGGGCCTTGCCCATATCTCCCACAGTAGTGGGTCCGACTGATCCGGACGCTCTGGTCCTCTCCACAGGGCAGTTGCGCTGGTAGTGTGGCTCCCCACACATCCAACACCCCTTCTTTGGCCCAGTAGTCCTGGTACCCAAAGTAGAAAATGATGGCCCACCGGCCTGGAATCCCGGTCTATTCTGTTGAACAGGCCTAAACTGCTACTGCTGCTGATGCTGTGGTCCCCGATAAGGTGCCCGTTGCTGAGGCGGCGGTCGCTGGGGTGTAGTGAAAGTGGAACCCCTTTGGAAGCCATGATATCCCAGCGTATGTCTCGCTGGTGTCTGGTGCTGCTGTGTTCCAGATGGAGCCTGCCCTGCTGGTCTCACTGGAGTCCTGGTCTGACCCCCACTGATAAGCTCCTCTTCAGCTATGAGGGCCTTTTGGACGACATCGTGCAAGGTTTGAGGCATCAAAATCCTAACCTTTGCACGCAGGCTGTTGTTAAGGCCGAATACGAACTTGTTGACCTTAAGTTTCTCAGTGTTAAGGTGCAGAGCATACCGGAGCAGCTCCATAAAAATGGGCCTCGTACTCGGGTACCGTACGACTTCCCTGTAGTAAGGCGTTGAACTCATTGAGCTGATGCTCAATGAATTCCTCTGAAAGGTACCTCTCTCGAAACCGTTCCTCGAACAACTCCCATGACATGTCTTCGACGGGCATGTTCAGCTGCGGTAGGAGTGTCTTCCACCATAGAAGAGTGCTCCCCTTCAGTTGAAAGACCACCATGCGGACCTTCATGTTGGAGGTATAATCGTGAAGTGTGAAGCACATTGCCATGTTCTCCAACCATGCCTCGACGGTTGCGCCATCCGGGGCACCAAAGAACTCGAGAACTTTGACCTTCTCGAGTTCACAGTGAATGCTACCAGTACCGACCGGAGCGCGCAGTGGAACCTCAGCGGGTGTCGGCGCTCTGGCCTCATCTCTGTCCAAATGGCCGATCAGTGCCTCGGACATGCGCTGAAAAGATCTCATCATCCTGACAACATCGCCAATTGCTATCTGCTCCTTCTTGAGAACCTGCTCGTCTCCCTGGGGGTTCGACCCCTCAGGCATGGATGCTATTGGAGGCGTCGCGCCTCGTCCCCTAGCACCCCGTTGTCTGCCTCTACGACGTCCTCTAACCATGATTACCTGCAGGCACACAATCAACTCGATTAGCAACAGTATAATCAAATCATGTCAACGAAAGCCGTAGCGATCCCAAGTCGCGGGTTGAACTGCCTCTGATACCATATGTAATGAACCTCCTCGTTACGACGACAAACTCCTATAACAAGTGCAATTTTTTTTTTTGTGTGTGCGTGTGTACAAAGATAATAAATACATTCGACTCAAAGTTTCCATACGACAACGAACATGGCGCATGCAACTGCAACAACAACATAACGATCTAAGACACACATCAATCATCCATGGATGATTTTAGGGGCTAAATTTCGCTCATGGGCTAATTTTCCATGGTTTTTCCAAAAACGAGATTTGCTATTTTAAAAATGATTCGCCCAAATTTTATAGGATAAAATCATTTTACCTTAAAAATCGGCAAAATTTTATAAAAACTATATAAAATTCTTATAAATTTGAATATTTTTACAAAAATATTCCCAAACATTTATAGCTGGCATTTGAAAGATTAGTAAGATTCGCCAAGGTTTCTACATTTTAAAATAAATTTCCATCCTTAAAATCATCCTTGCAATCATATGTAAGAAATGAATGACAATCAACCGGCAATAAATAAGATTGACTACCCATCCGTCCTACCCTGCAATGGTTAGGACCTCCAAGACACATAAGCAACGCTCAAGCCCAGGTTCCCATCGATTTTAACCATTTAAGGTCTCAGGGCTAGCGACTGTTATGAGGAACATGGAGGTGTCTACATCCTGCCCGACACAAGCAGACCAAGCACATTACAAGTTTACAACCCAATACCACATTAATTAAAAAGGAACAACTGCACCCTTAACAGGAAACATAAGCAAACGACTTCACCACTATCCCGATTACTCGTCGAGTCAAGCTAGTCATAAATGCAGTCTAAGTTATTCATCTAGCACGAGCCTACTTAGCATGTCTAAATGCAATGATAAGGTGCTATCTACATTAGTTTTAAAGCCATTCCAATGCACAACTTTAAATTGTAACTCGTCATCAAGGTACCCTTCTAATTCAACATTCAAGGGACCTTATTGTGCAAGTCTGAACTTCGAATGGATCAACATTTAACAATTTAATCCATCATTAATTATAATCATAAAAGCGATGAATAGTTACAAGTTATCATTAACGCAATAACTAACGTGTAATCTAAAATTATAAATCAATACATAACCCAATGTTCTAAATCATGGAACACAATCATTATAAAATTAATATTAATAGTATCTTAAAATGATGGCAATAATTAAGAGGATCTTAAGAAGTGTTTTTATCTCTTTAAATATCAATTGTGACAAAGGCCATTCACATTCAATAGAATATATTGGAAATATCTAGTTTCTATGAAAAAGAAACAATAGAACGGATTCATGAATATCCCTTACCAACAGATAATAGAATCATATAACAAACCTTATTTTTCTTAAAATTTGTTCTGAGAATAATATGCAAGATCCATCAATACATCTAACTCTAGATTACACCAAAGTAGTACATTTATTATGATGATAAACCCTCCATACTCTAAGGCGACTCATAAAACACCCATTTAATTAAAAGCTAACTGGATTGTCTAATTTATGATTTAATCATTAATTCACCACCATTAGGCATCTAAAAGCAACCATCTTGAGTTAGAATGCTACCATTAATATAAATAAGGAAACAAAGGACGAGGCATGTAAAATCAATTAACCGGGCATTAAAGTAAGGCAATGACAAGGCATTTAAATAAAAGAGTAATAATAAGGCAATAATGGTGTTCCCTGCCAGGTAACAACTAACTAAAGGAAAAGACGTAGGGCAGTTGCGAATCTCAAGCAAATGAGTTGAATCAATCTAGCCGCCAAATCTAAGGTCACTGCCAACCAAAAATAAGATCTGACCAAACAAAGGGTTGTCACACGAGCGTGTTAAGGGCCTCATCCAATCCTTCACATCCATAAAAACAAGCCATGGTCATAATACACATGGCGGGTTCTCACTATTGACCTCACCCGAGTACCATGGTTGAATGAGTTAAAGGGACCTTCCCAGAATATTTTCAAGATTTAAATATGCTGGAAACTAGGTGGCGGAAGCTCCAGCAGTTACAACGCTGTTACTCCCCACAGGAAGGCGCTATCCCTTAAGACCTTCGCTGCCAAAAGGTCATGCACTTGCAGCCGCGAGGATGTAGGAGGGAAAATCCCTCGAATCAAGGCTATCAATGCTGCCCAAAAAATAGGACAGAACTAGCTGGCCTCCATGCACAGGGAGTGTGGTCAACATGACTATTCAACCCTCGACAAGATGAGTATGAGATTCACTGCTAAGAATAGATTTGATTGCTGCCAGGAAATAGAATGCTGTCTCAAGCCACTAGCGCAAATGCTTGCCAACAGTAAAATTTTCAACTGCCATTACACAAATCGGCAATGCCAGGCATGGAAAACGCAGACCAACTAAGGAATTTGGGGTATACCACTGACCACCTGCGGGGAGTATCTCTCACGGTTCTACATCGTCGATTGCACAAAGAAACTAAGCACTGATGAGTCAACACACAGGGGTGAAATTGGGGTTTAATATAAGGCAGAAGTCGGTGCTGGGTTAGCCAATTCACAGAGGCTCTTAGGTATGCCATGGAGGTTAAACGCAACATTTTCTCTCCAAGAGGCAAAATGTAGTTAGAGAAGGAGGGCATGATCGCCATTTGGAACTTGGGCAGGGACGCAGTCTAGTCCAGCAGTAAGGGCCTCTTTGCAAGAGAAATTCGTAAAGGAAGTCAACGAAGTGCTAATAGGCCCGAATCACCAGTACACAAGCTAAGACTGTGGTCTTGAGGTGGAAAATCACCAGAGCGATTTATCCAGGGATGGAACGACTTCCTTAAGAGGAACGTGAACCGATGCCGGCAAGGAATACACCAATTTAAAAGAAATACACAGAGGTCAACACAGTCATAAGATAAAACTCAGATTTAAAATTCCAAGGCTATGAGTGTCAGGTTAAAATTTTTACATCCTTCATATAATAAGACGCTGGAATGATAAAAACTAGTCAATCAACATGAGCCTACGCAGATCAAAATTAAGCACCTTTTGTTTAGGGAGACCGATGAAAAAAAATGGGCCGACGACAGTAAGAGAATGCCAGGGATAACGATGTGATGCCTCAATTAAGAATTTACCATCGGTTATCATTCGTATTAGTCAGTAAAACGTAGAGCGTAAATTCGCATAAATCAATACTGAAAAGATCGGCCGGGAAATTGCAGGCCAGAGGTGTAAAAAGAGCGGAGAAAATTCGCCTTTAAGTAAATACATAAAAACAATCATTCAATCCATTTACACTTGAGGTTCCTATCCCAACATAAGACATAATGCATCCTATTCTACTAAATAAAAGGACATACCTTTGCCTTTCGCCCACTTCAAATGACGTCCCGCGCTCTGTGCAACTCCTGCTCGCCTACCGTCGAGACCTCACCGGTGCCTCCCAGCCAACGCTAGGGGTACTCTGCTTCCCCCTTAGCCCCTCGAGCCGCAAATGGGCCACACACTCTCCAGAGGGTACGTCTAGCTCCCAGCTCGCCTTGCTAGGCCGAGCTACCACTCCTCTCCAAGCTGGGAAATCCCAACTCCCACAAGTAAATCAGTGAAGTCACTAATCCGACAACATAACATTACGCTAACAGCCGATCCCCTTCTTCCTCCTCCTTCCTCTCTTTTATAGAGTTTTTAGAACTTCCAATCTATCCCTAAATCTCATTTAATTTAAGTTTTAAATAAAAATCTTCTAAAATTTCTCCTTCGTACAAGTGTCATTCATCCCCCACATTCCTCCAATAATTAGTTTCTTTAATTTATTTATTGTCTCATTTCCCTCACTCACCTAGAGTTACTCCTAAATTTACTCCTAGGTGTCCCTAGATTCCCTTACAGGTTTTAAAAGCTTTCCCTAAAAAAAAATTGCTAAATCAGTTCAAAATTAGAAGTTTCTTTAAATGCCAATTCTTTCCTAAGTTGGTTTCTTGCTTTTTACCATGAGTTCCCCTCTTTCCCTCTTTAGGTTACCTCCTTTCCCTAATTTCCTAATTTTTACATTTCCTTCATCCTTTTTTTTATTTGAGCTAGAAAAGATAGTTGTGCAATTTATCCTCTTTTTACTTTTATTATTAATTTAGTACCTTTTGAAATTATCAAAAGTTAAAATAAATTAATTTCTTCTTGACATTTTATATCCACTGATTTTAATTAAATTCTTACTCTCTTCATTTAACCCCAAAATTTTTATGAAGACCAAAACTATTACTTAAGTAGTTTTTAGTTTAAATTTTATTATTTTATTTTTATATGGTATTTTTCTTAAGGTTAGACAAAAATTTACCCCTAGAGAAGTTTTAGACTTAGAACTTAGATTCTGAACCGGACGACATTTAATTAGGGAAGTTGTTTTAAAATTTCTTAATGTGTTATCTGTCTTAGGGCCATCTAGGTTCTTCCCTCTATCATTATCAACACGACGTGCCCTTCAGGACGCACTAGGTGCTCCAAGGGTGCCACTTGCCTCATCTGTTCCTTTGCGCGACGTGCCCTTCAGGATGCACTATGTGCTCCAAGGGTGCCACTCGCCTCTTGTGTTTCTTTTGCGCAATGTGCCCTTTAGGACGCACCATGTGCTCCAAGGGTGCCACTCGCTTCTTGACTGATTGGTAGACATCAATAACCCCTGGAGTCAACACTCCGCCAGGTGAACTTGTGGGAGACTAAGGGATTCTAAGGAATAAGGCCCCCGCCTTATTGCGCGCCCCTTAGAATAATCGTGAGCGACTTTCGCAGTTTTCCCTCACGACATCATGGGTCCTCTCGAACTAGGTAATCGTTAACCTACAGTTCGAGCCACGACGGGAATGCTAGTAGGATGTGGTAGGGCTGATGTCCACACCTCTCCCTCAACCTCTCTGGTAGTCGTGTGTGGCCCCTTTACTTCATATGTGAGTCTGGTCGGCAAGCTATCGTCAGCCTGCATCATCAACAAACATGTCAGAACATGTCCACATCATATCATCTAATCAAATGTACTAATATCACAGTAAATAAATTAAACCCCAATAGCACACTCCCTGACTCGATCCAGAGTCCAAGGGGTTCCATCGATGCCTCTGCATCCTCAAGGTCCAAAACCTTGCACACTCAGTAAAACCAAGTCAATAGCACCTGTCTATGTCAATGTAGTAAAACAACATGTCATCTACCCATGACGCATCATAAACAAATACAATGTTTTAATATCATAATAATCTGGATCACTTGCGAGCAAGTGTCCTCAAAGAATAGGTTTGTTCAGTGCGCCAGAGTGGGATGTTACAGTTGGACATTTCTTTTTTTCATTGATGCTAGATGAAAGTACAGATCATAGTTTAGAGAAACACCTTGTGGTTTATGCCACATTTCTAAGCTCACAAGGGTTGGGGCCTCCAATTTCATTGTTTTTTAAAGCTCATAATTTTTTGTGATTGAAGAGGGAAAACAATATATGATGCAACTAATGATTTAAAGGAAGCAAGGGGCCTTTCAAATAAAATATTGACAGTAGTTTTCACAGATGGTGCTTCATCAATGATTGGCAATGAAATTGGCTTGTTACTTTTTTGAAAATAAATATACCTAATCTTGTAGGTATTCATTGTATTTCTCATCATGAAGCGTTAGCCACATTAGATGCTTCCAAAGAATACTTGAATTATTATTTGTTGAGAAATTGACAAATAAGGTATATTTATGGGTGCAAAATTCTACTAAAAGAAATATAGTCAACTTATTGCTCTACAAGAACTTATGTAACTTGAAACTCTTCAAGATCATCAAATCCATGGAGTTAGATGGCTCTCAAGAGGACAAGTCATTGAAATACTTGTTGTATTGATGCCTCCCATATTGACTTTGTGGAAAAATGAAAGGAAGGACTCATGGTATGATAATGAAATGATTTTTTTTCAATTCAATTTTGTTTACATATAAACACTTTAAAATGGAGTTTTTAAAAAGTAGCACATTTACAGATGGTACATGCGTTAAACTTATATAAATTTTTAGATGCTTCTAAATTTGGTCATCTAGAAATTCTTGATAAAGAGGGACTTGCTCGTAGGCATGAATTGTAATTTGGAGCAATTCCATATGCATATGGTGATTATGTTGATACACAAAATCAATCATGGAAACCTTGCATAGATGGTTCACTAGAGAGTTGCAAATAACTTGCAAAAGAGTATGTTTAATATCTTATAGAGAGTTTGAATGGAAGACTCCCCAATCTTTCTTTTTTTAATTATGTATGGTTGTTTATCCCTTCTCATTATGTACATGATGTTCATGGAAAAGAAAAGAATGAAAAGTGTTGTCTTGAAAAGCATTTTGAACACCTGTAACATACTATATGTGAGAGGGAAGAAAACAAAAAATATTTGATTTTGAAGCATGTCAAGAAGAGTTACATGCATTTATTGATACTCTCCTACCCGACCTTCGTGATCGCCTCTGTTTGAAAATTCCTATGGTGTGTCACCATAACTCCTAAAGTAGAGGGTCGATGTTAGATTGTTCATTTTATCATGTAGTGGCGTGACACATTTATCGATGAGGTACAAGGATGCAGGGAACTATTGGAGGTTGAAGTTTCCATGCAAAAGTTCTACACGCCAAGTTATGTAGGATGCATAGGGATCCTAGTGATTGAGGGTCGAGGCTATCATGCTAGAGGTCTTTGTTGAGTGGGCAACATGAAGCTAGGAGGGAATTCTCAATGGGATACCAACTTAGTGCCACAACATTGGGGGCTTAGGTGGCATGTCTCATTGGCACCCATCGAAAAATACAACTACATTTATCATCACTGAGATTGTCATCCATGATGGTTGTCGGAAAATATATCATGTAATTCTAATTTAATTTTTTTCCCTCTTCATTTTGTTTTTCAATTTCCATTTTCTAATTTTTTTTCCTTTTCTTTAATTTTTGTTTTTCAACTTTTGTTCTTTAATTTTTCTTTTCCTTTTCATCACAATGAGAGTAGTTATGTGCATTTACATGTATTCCCTACTTGGAGTTCACATATGGGAGGATATGTACAACTCTTTATACTTTGTTGTTAAATATGTGTGTTCGACTAGGCTATGACCTTAAATTACATCATCATCATCACAATTTAGATAGATATGTGGCATGCATATTAGTGATAAATTAAATTGGAAAAAAAATATACTTTGGATATAATAATAATAATAATAATAATCCTCGGGTGGCAGGTGTGGATGGGATCATCCAAGATGCCAAGGGAAACACATTGTATAAATTTTATTGGGGATTATTGTAAAGACAAACAACAATGTGGAAGGCTACCCCCTTTACATCAGTCTTAAAATGGCAAGAGATCAACAAATTCATGAGCTCACAGTAATATGTCACTCAATGATAATAATTACAACGGTCATCAACAACAACTCTTCTGTAAATAATATGCTAAGGGGTATAGCTTCAAGAGTTAAAACTATGGCTCAAGATATTGAAAAATTCATTATTCACCATGTTAAAAGGACCCTCAACACTCAATGGATACCATGGAAAAGATAGAAACTAGGGAAATGCAAGGGGTTATTAGTTTAAATGAAGAGAGGGGGACCCTCCCCATCCCATAACACGTTGCCATGTTGTGTCCCATCAACAATTGTGGCACCCTTGTACTTCGGGGAGCTCACACTTGTGTGAAGGGCTATCATAGTTATGAGAGGAGCATTCGATCTTGTGTGAAGTCTCTTCCATTACATGGATCAATGCTCTTAAGCAGTGTCAATATGACAATTCATTATGTGGTTACAGAGCTGAAACCCTCTGGTTCAACAAAAATCATTTTCTCATTTTCTCTGGAACTCTGGATGCATGCTCCCATCTTCTTCCTCGAACTCGGTTACTCTTTTTTAGCTTCTAACATGTTGTGAATAATGTTTAAAGATTGGTGGTGCCTTCGACAGTTTGGCACAAATGCTTTTATAGTCTAGTAATTTTTGGAAATAGCCTAGTAAGAATATTATGTAATGCAAGTATTTTGGTAGTTATTCTAGCAACAAATAAATGGCTATATGTCCTATATGTAATCTCTTTTGAGGTTGTAGCTTATGCTCAACCCCTTTAATATACATCTCTCTTCACCTTG
Source organism: Picea engelmannii (assembly GCA_009831015.1). Taxonomy (NCBI): domain Eukaryota; kingdom Viridiplantae; phylum Streptophyta; class Pinopsida; order Pinales; family Pinaceae; genus Picea; species Picea engelmannii. Next base: position 531,782 of record ML792472.1, on the reverse strand, counting down.
TGTTAAATAATAATAATAATAATAATAATAATAATAATAATAAATAAATAAATAAATCACTCTAGATTGAATAAATTAAGTTTTGGATTCATTTTTAAATTATTGTTGTATAACTCTACAATTAAAATTAAATAAAAAAATTAAAATTTTCTTTTGAGTTTTTGGAATGTGGCAAAACCTATCATAACTTAATTGTCAATGGACAATAAGGACACTCATCATTAGGTTTATCCATAAATGTGAGCTAACCCTTCACTATTATTGAATAAAAACCACACCACCTAAAAACCCCAATGATAGTTCATAAGGGGAGGAACTAAGGAAAATCACACCACTTGAAAACCCCATTGGTGGTTCTTAGCCAATCATAACCACAATTTTAACCTTAGTACAAGTCATATGTTTTTTAATAACATCTAATCTTAATTTCATACATGATACCAGATACCACCTACAATTGCAATTTAACTTATATAAAAATATATTAATTAATTAATTAAAAAAAATTAAAAAAATATATTAAAAAATCTAAAACTAAAAAATAAAACTAAAATAAAAAAAATCTATAATA
>ML792472.1:437872-531079 GCA_009831015.1 Picea engelmannii | reverse complement strand
ATACTCATTAAGGTTTTGACTTGTTATTGTTATTGCTTTGATAAAAATAAAAAGTCTACTCTAATATACATGTCAAGTTTTTTATTTGCGATTTTGTTATTACTTTGGTAGTAAATAAGAAGTCTACTTCAAAGATATGAGTGGAAAATTTTCTCTCATAATAAATGAAATTATGAAAATAGGTATTGAGAAATTAATTCACATTTACCATATTCATACTCAACAAACCCTACCATTACCAGAACCACACTCAAAAAAACTATTTCTTATTTATACAAATAAAATGAAACCCCACCGATGAAACAACGCTGCAGAGTTCAATCCTACTTAAGTTTCCATGTCATCATGATAAACCCAAGTCATCAGAATACATTTATAGGTTTTCTAAAGGAGTTCATGAATGTACATGAATCCACTAATGGCGTATTCACTCCAGCCAACGCATCAATTTCTCTGTTTCTGCTTCTTCTGCTTTTGTGGTTTGCAACACTATTCATGTCATCGACAATAGCCCCGGCCACTGTAACTGCTGTAACTATTAAGTGCTCAGGGAAGCCACACTCTGATCATTAATAAGATGGTTTATATGATCATCTGTATGAACGCTTGAATGCAAGTTCTATTCATCTTGAATTTGCTCTGAACGAACGCCCGTGGACGAAGCTGAGCAATTCACATCATCGATGGACGATGGGGTGGGTGATAAAAGCACGGACGTGGAGGTTTTTTGTCCTTCAAAAAGGCCATCAAATCTGATCCAGCTGTATCTCTGTCCAACTGGACGGCCGAAAACTCAGAGAACATATGCTCCTGGTATGGTATTTGGTGCAGAAAACACTCTAAAATAGTGGTTGCCATCATGTTCCCAAAATTAGGGTTGGAAGATACCCTTTCGCCATCTCTTGGTCGGTAACCTCTAATTCAGCGATCTCACTGAACTCAGAGTTTCCATGAGATTACTGCTAGTGGTAATCTTGACCTGCTGGCAACTCATATGATAGAGTATACTCTGATCTTTTGATGGCTGAGTTCCGAAGATCAGTTTATTCGGTTCACTGGATGGATGGTATTTCTTCCAATGAAAATGCATCCATTGCAAATCCCAGAAGTTCTGCACATTGAGTGGTATTTTTCACAAAATTTATTAGTGGATAAATTAAACATCTGTGTAATGAATTGAAGAGTGCAACTGTCAATATTATTATAACCGACACTTAAAATTCCAAGGTATCAAAGAAATACAACGTATCCAGTAAGCTCACCCGTCAATCCATATAACTGGTCAGGAAATTTGAGAGGGAAACTTGTTGGAAATTTGAAGAGGGAAACTTGTTGGGCAGGGAATCAAAACATAGCATAAAATCAGAATATAAACGAGCAAAATCAAACAGGTAATAAATCAAGCACAACAATCTTACAATTCACACATTGGTTTATGTGAAAATTTAATGAGCTAAAAAATCAGGGCAATGATAATTGGTATTATTTTATTCAAGGAAGAATTACAATAGTCAATCCAAACATACAACCATCCTCTCCTCTCATACACACAACATCTCAGGAAAAATTAAACAGATAATAAATCAAGCACAACAATCCCACAATTCACACAATTCACACAGTGATTTATGTGGAAACTTAATGAGGGAAAAAATCACAGGCAATGATAATTGGTATTATTTTATTCAAGGGAGAATTACAATAGCCAATCCAAACATACAAAAAAAATTTACACATTGATTTATGTGGAAATTTAATGAGCGAAAAAATCACAAGGCAATGCTAATTGGTATTATTTTATTCAAGGGAGAATTACAATAGCCAATCCAAACATACAACCATCCTCTCCTCTCATACACAACACCTCAGGAAAAATCAAACAGGTAATAAATCAAGCACAACAATCCCACAATTCACACAATTCACAGTGATTTATGTGGAAACTTAATGAAGGAAAAAATCACAGGCAATGATAATTGGTATTATTTTATTCAAAAAAAAATTACAATAGCCAATCCAAACATACAACCATCCTCTCCTCTCATACACACAACACCTGAAAATCCTAAAAAATTACTAGAATGAACAGGTAGCAATTGACCAAAGCCCTTCACAATTCCCAATAACTTCACACAAATCGGTTACTCTGGCTGTTTTCTAGATCTGATCGCTGAAGTGAAACCAACGCACTAATACTTTTAAGATCTACCATAAATATTGTTATGCAAGAGACTTTTTGAGAACTAATCTATTGTATGTGGGATATGTGCCAGTACCTCGTTTGAATAATGCAAATACAACATTCAAACCGATTGGAGCTTTCCAATGGCTCCTGAATCCTAACTGAGGTAAAGTTGTTCAAGCTTGCTCGAATTGGTAATGGCTTCAGCGAATCTGCTAGTGCGACTATTTGCACTTAGATTTGTGAAAGGTCAAGCCACTCAAACTGATAAAGGCTTCAGATATATTATTACCAGTCAGGCTATTTCTACTTGAAGTTGACACAAATTGGCAATAGCTTCAGTTATGTTGTGCTTATTTGCCCATCTTAACTTCAGATCTGTATAATGGCTATCCACAATTACAGATCCGGGGTTCTGCTATTTGTATCGAATCCCCAAACCAACGAGCTGAGCAAGTCGAATATTTGCAATCACCATTCAAACTTTATCGGCCATATGAAATTTAGATTCACTTCAGGTGTCTGCAATTAAACTATGATTTTGAAATAGAACCCCAAAGCGGGTTAACGCTGGGGTCAAATATTCCCAGCAGCTTTAAGCTGCCAAACTCTATGGAATTGTTCTTGTCAAAAAATCATAAGAGAAATTCAAAGCGTGCAATAACCAGAGGTTATCAGGTGAAAAAGTACCTTCCAACCTTCATCGATGAAGATTATGTCAGCACCCTTTTACAATCTTTCTGCACCAAATAGCATTCCACGAGCACATGTTCTCTGAGTTAAGCGGCCCAGTTGGACAGCTATCCAGTTGGATCAGATTTGATCGACTTTGTGAAGGACAGAAGAACCTCCACGTCCCTACTTTTATCCCACGCACCCGCGTCCATTGATGAGCTTCCTGCAACAAAATCAAGTTGAAATGTTGCACTTCCACCCAAGGAGGGTCATAGGGATGATCATAAAAACCATCTTCTAGATGCTGCAAAATATGGTTGCAGGAGTTACAGTGTTGGATTCTCTTGTGGATGCCATGATCACAAATCCACACAAGCAGCACAAGAAGAACGGCTTTATGATCGATCCACTTCTCCCGGTAGGACTTCCACGATCTTAAAGCCAGTGAGTTGCTCTCTTTCCTATGTTCATAGATACATAGGACTCTGACCACACCCTAAAAACAATGGCCCACATTGATTTGGAACAGCTGGAAAGCAGCATTAACAGATTCATATTGACCAAAAGTTAGGATTAATGGTGATGTCAGGTGAATGGTATATATTATTTGGAACCGCTGGAAGGCATAGCAGACTTGTATTGAGCCAAAGTTTTGGTGAAATGGGATGTTAGGTGAGACTTTGGTGAAGTGGGGATGTTAGGTGAGAGTTTAACTATTGAATAAGACGTTGTGGTGGCACATGAAGAAAATGTTCATAGGAAGGCGGTGGCCGTTCCCCACTTGTAACACCATGTAGGGGCTGTTACTTCCACTTTTGAAAACCATAGCGATACCTAGAAACATAGGAGTATATATAAAATCCAGCAAATACACATGATAAAGGGTATGGCATAAATTCATAAAGAGTGTATAAGTGAACCATCAATCCACATAAATTTATAAATTAAATATTTAAATACCAAATATATGTCATTTTTAGTTTACAAAAGTTCAAGTGTTAAGTTACTCGTCTTCCTGATATCACGAAACAATTTTCAATGAGATTTCATATATTAATCTTCAATTAATATAATATGGGGGGATTCAATTAATATAATATGGGGGGATTTTATCAAAGATTGATTTTCCTTCCAACCAATTCAACCACCTTCAAAAGGGTTATCTCTCAAGTAGGGTTCAAGCTCAGTGAAATGAAAAAGTTTATGGTTCACATTGATTATCTCTATAAATAATGCATTCTCATACCTATAGGCTATAGGGTGTAGGGATCTTACTGTCACTCTCACCTCTTATGATTACAACCACATTGGGCAATGACATCCACTGCAATTAACTCACACAAATCCCAAAGGATTGCCATAGATCAACTTTTCAATTGATTAACATGAGTGTGATGGAAAGGCCCCTTGACTTGTAGTACTACTAAAACCCATGGGATTTTAGCATGTAGGGGTCTTACTACCAATCTTGTCTCTGGTGATTACAACCATACTTGGTATTGGCAGTGCCCCCCCCAAGAAAAGATCTTATAGTACCACCTTCAATCCCTAGTGATTACAACCACACTTAAAAATGGTGTCTTGCGATGCAAAAATCATATTAGCACATTCGGTGGCTAATGATCGCAATCACACTCGACAACGACGTCTTGCAAGTTGGGGCCAAAAATATTACAAGGAATTAGTGACAAACTGAGCTTAAGCACCCCCTAGTGATGTAACCACACTCCTAGCCCTTTAGTCCACACAAATTAGACCAGACCAACTGACAATTCTACTCAACCAACTACAAAAATCCCACATTATAGGTTCTAACATAATAATGATAAAATCATAGAGTATTTCCTTATGAACCAACCAACCTTATCAATGGGAAGGTAGCCTCTTTTGTATTTTTTTTAATTTAACAGCTTTCAAAGATTTATCTATTCGCCTTCCCCCTCCTCATATAAGGGCGAAATTGGTCTTGAAGGCGAATTCAAGAACATGGTGGAAGTAAGTTACAACCCTTTCAAAGATAATGTCACGGCGAGGGGAGCATCTGTCCAAGTTCGGATGCCAACTGAAAGAGACCAAAATCTTATTGATGACCCTCGGCAAGGAAGGCAGGCCATCCTCAAAAATCACTCGGTTTCTCTCCAACCATATTTGCCAGCAAATATGAACTGCCAGGCTTGGAGGGGCCGATTTACGAGAGGACCAAATGGAAAAACAATTTGTTATGGAGGAGCTGCACCAGGCAAAGGGAAGGGAGAAAAACTTTAACAATCGGTACCAGACCTCTGTGGTAAAAGGACAATGGATCAATAGGTGATTGAGGTCCTCGGGGGCTTTTTTGCAGAGTGAACAGTAACCCGGCCCCTCCCAGCCTCTTCTACGCAGCGCATCCCAAGTGAGAATCTGTTCTTTGCCAGCGAGCCAGGAGAATAGCTTTAGTTTGAGGGGTACTTTCCAATTCCAAAGCTGTTTGATCCACGGCTCTTCAACGACAGAGATAAGCTGGATCTGTAAGGCTGTGTAGATGTTTTTCGCTGTGATGACACCAGAAGCATCACCGCCGGCCCACACTAAGGCATCAGGATCGGCAGTTAGTGAAATCCCAGCGCTCTTTAGAGCCGTGGTGTAATGCGTCCACTCCGTTGCTAAAGGATCTCTAAGGGAGATGTCATTGCTTGCCATCCAAGCATCCGGCAGTGGGTCACACCATTGCTTTCTTTGACGGCGTTTCTTAGTCAAGTGGCTCTGTTTGCGGGGCTGGTGGCACTTTCAAAACTCACCCGACAAGAATCACAAATTGGTTCATCAACTGTGGAGTAGGGACAAATACAAAAGCGGAGCTCATGGGTTTATGGGCCACGCTCACTCTCGCTGCCTTATGGGGTATCGACCACATACACATCCAGGGTGACTCGAGAGTTATTATTGATTGGATAACAAAAAAGAGTCAGCTCCACTCCATCCATTTAGAAGGTTGGATGCAAAAAGTGAGAGAACTCACTCTGCGCTTCTCCGACATCAACCATCAACTTTCTCCACGTCCCCCGCTCCCTCAATAGTGCTGCTGATGCTCTCTCTAAGAGGGCCCTCACTGAAGTGATTGGGAGGCTCTTGATCTATCACTGTGATAAAGGAATTGAGAGCTCCATCACTTCTATAAATATATTTGAATGATGTTGCCTACAGCCTTTTTACAACAATGTGACTGCCCTGGATCTGCATTGAGGATTGTCTTTGGAAGGCTTGATCTGTCTCCTACTTGTTGAACTATCTAGAGCCATCGTTCTTACCGTATATAGTCTTGTATTGGTCCAATTGCTTGTGCATGCTGACCAGATCGCTGCTGATCTTTATATGTAAATGAATTTATACACTATATAAATTCGAGGAATTTTTTTTTGGAAAAAAAAAAAAGTTACAACCCTTTCACCTTTTCCTTTTTACTCAAGTTAACTTTAGAAGTCATTTTCATTTCACAAGTTTTTTCCTATTTTCCAAGGTTCCTAGGCACTAGGATTAGTGGTCATCCTCGTTGAGACACGAACCATTTCCTTGAGTACATTTCCCCATCTATTCCATTAGTGTCTCAATTTAAAAGAGATTAGTCCTTCCAAAATACCAATGTATGTGTAACATTATCATCACGATTAGTAGCATCATAACATAAACTACATCAATAATTGATCCAGATTATTTTGAGAACGAAATGAAGGAGGAGATATAACAATGAAATATGCAAAGATATTGCAATAAACACAAAGATACAGTAATGCACAATTTTTATTAATAAGAGAATGTACAGAAACTATAAAATTACAGAGTGAATGACTCACTAGAATGGTGGAAACTTATCTCTAAGAAGAGATGTGATGGCTACGCTCATTCGCAAGAAGATGATGATGTTTTACAATGAGGCTCTAGAGGCCTTTTTAACATAAAGAAAAATAAAAAAATCTAACTCCAGAAGATGAAACTCCAAAAGGTTTGCGGGCCCGATGGGGGTAGTTGGTACGTCAAATTCCCAAGGGAGTAACTTTTGCATACGATCTTTGTTTGGGATGCACGATAGCTCTCATTCAAAAGGTCTATCCGAGAACTACACATTTTGTTGTCACATTGTGGCGAAAGCCTATAGTGTCACTGTGGTAGGCCGAAAAAACACTGTTTAGGGCCTCAAAACGGCCCTGAAAGTTTAGGACCCGAAAAGTTCTAGAAAAACTACCAAGGTGGAAACCCTTGTTTTGAGCTAGTGGAATAGGTGGGTGGTCGCCGATTTCTGCCTGGATCAATCCTCCCCCCTTAGGAAGCAATGGTCTCCGTTGCGTCAACTCCTCGGGGAAGATTTTGTTGACTCTGAACCTTAGTGAGTTGCTTGCCTTACTAAAGAAGTTGGCATGCTTAGTTTGTTGAAGTCTGTTATGAATCTGTTGTTGGAGAGGTTGGATTTGTTTAACCAATCTGGCTGCATGATCTTCCTGAGAGTGGGAGGATCTGTCAGTGAAGATGCACCATGAAGAACATGAAGGGAATTATCATAACTTGGTTTCACTGGGCAGTGTGGAGGCACCCCATAGGTGCAGTAGGAATATCTTGGTGCTCTTCTACAATCTTGTTGATCTACTTCTGTTGGATAGAAGGGTCTTGGGCCAAGGCTACGGTGGTTGCAGTGTCCTTCTCTTTTGACCAGGTTGTGAAGAGGCTAAGCTTTGTGGTATGAGAGATTACTTTCCGGCAATGTTTTGTCGATATAGTAGTCATAACTACCTCTGATATCCTGTAGGGATGACTCCTTAGAGTAATAATGATGCTACGAGGTCAAGACTCATAAACAACATGACGCCTCCACATATATGGCTAGCCTAACATAACATCACAAACTTCTAGTGGGGAAACATCACACAATACCTCATCCTTGAAGGGCTTGATGTCATATGAAAGGAAACAATGCTGACTGACATAAAGATCCCATCCTTGGCAGAGCCATCCAATGTTGTATGGCTATGGGTGTGGTGTTGTCGACAAATACAATTGTTTGATGACCTCTGCTGAGATGAGATTCTTATGGCTTCTTCTATCAACAATTAAATGAAACAACATCCCCTTCACCCACATCTGTGAATGGAAAAGGCACTCCCCCTCCTTAGGATCCTATGGTTATTCTGGTTGGATTGTTGCATTCACGACAATAGCAGTGGGCTCTACTTCAATTATTTGTCTCCTTTTATTTTAGTTTGAATCAGAGTTCTAGTCGGGGCTTGTCTTTGTTTCTTTGAGCTCGTTCAAAAAATCATTGTTTTGAGTGACATTAATCAGTGTTGTGGCAAGGGATTTTGTGGAAGTCACATCACTTCCCAGTGTCCTTCTTTGTCTTCCCATTACTCTTCTTTTCCTATGGCTTGGACTGGTTGTCTTGAGGTTGGCTATTATGTGGGTTAGGGATTCCTTTACCATACTTTGGTTGCTGTTGATTTGCAGACCTGAACTCCCACTTGTTCTGCCACTTAAATTTCTGCTCGATTTTGACAACATATCGATAAGCGGCTCCCAATGATGAAATGTCCAGAAATTTCATTTCGATTTGGATGTATCTATGTAGAGCCTCATGGTATTTTGGAACCATATGCCGCTCTGAGTCTTTAATTCCCATCTTGGTGCGTAAGGTATGGAAGGAATTTGTGAATTCCGACACTATTTGGCCCCTCTCTTGATGCAACGTGCTCCATCTCATGTATTGGTCGTCATAGTTTCCCACCGAGTAATATTGTTCCTTGACCACATCCATAAAAAAATCTAAAGTGGCCTTGGCCCCAAATATTCTAGACTCCTTTGTGGAATTTTTCTCCCAGTAATTTTTCCACCAATGTTTGACATGGGGGAGAGCCTTAAGAAGGGAAAAGGTGATCTTTTCTTTGTCGGAAAAATTATGAACAAATAAATAACCTTCCAGCAAATTTAACCATTTTTCCAAGGCATCCTCAACGATCTGACATTCAAATACGGAAATATCAAAATTAACTTGTACCTTGAATGGGGTAGCGTCTCCAAAGTGACTGCTTGATGAAGACGGGCCTATTATTGTCGACAATCGTTGAAGGATTTGAGCAAAATTCTCCAACATATCGTTCCTCTATTGTGCGAGGGATTCCATGAGAAACAACTTGATGGGATCTTCTTCTCCCGTGTCTCTATTTTATTTCTCCATGGGAGGCTTCTTGGGCTAGCGAGAGTGGTTTTCCTCAATAGAAACTAGCTCGAGACCCAACTCTCTATACCCTGACCTCATCGGGGACATGCACTAAGAAATGATAAGGAGTAGCCTTCTCTGATACTACTAATCCAGATTATTTTGAGAACAAAATGAAGGCGAAGATATAACAATGAAATATAAAAATATATTTCAATAAACACGGAGACACAATAATGCACAATTTTTATTATTGAGAGAATGTACAGAAACTGTAAAATTACAGAGTGAATGACTCCCTAGAATGGTGAAATCTTATCTCTGAGAAAAGATGTGATGGCTACGCTCATTCACAATAAGATGATGATGTTTTACAATGAGGCTCTAGAGGCCTTTTTAACATAAATAAAAATCCAAAACCCTAACCCTGGAAGATGAAACACCAAAAGGTTTGCGGGCCCCGATGGGGGTAGTTTGTATGTTAACTTCCCAAGGGAGTAACTTTTGCATACGATCTATGTTTTGGGTGCACGATAGCTCGTTTGAAATGTCTATCCGAGGACTAAACATTTTTCTATCACACTTTGACTAAATTCTATAATGTGACTATGGAGGGCCCAAAAATTTTTGTTTATGGCCTCAAAATGGCCCTAGAAATTTAGGACCCAAAAAGCTGTAGAAAAACTGCCAAGGTGGAAACCCCTATTTTGAGCCAGTGGAATAGGTGGGTGGCCACTGATTTCCTCCTAGACAAATAATAAGTGTACACCATATAAACTATTTCATCATAAGGAACAATCATGCTAAGTCATGATCATTAACATCACCAATGCTACATAGTCATCATCAAGAATACCAACGCTTCATGCAATATCATTATCAACATCCACAACATCAACACATCAATATGCATGTTAAACAACAAGTGTATATAATACCAACCAAACCATCACAAGGACTACTCATACTAATCATCATTAAGAATATTTAATGCTAATTAAATCCTTAATTAAGGAAACATCGGTGGTCATCACAATCTAGACATTCACATAGGTGTCTAGGTCTATACCTCGGGGACCCCAATGTGCAAATTTGAATGCAATCTATGTTTGATATTATCAATATTTATTGATTAAGATAAGGACATTTCTTGGTTAAGATAAGGACATTAATGTTATGGCTTATTAGCAATCACTTATTATGAAATAGTATTATATATAACATGCATTGTCTTTGTTCATATTTTATTGTACACATTGTTGAAAATATAAAGAGTTGTTTTAGCAATCACATTTATTGATCCAAATTTATGAGCGAAACGAAATGAAACACATATCTATAACATTAACACAGAGAAACAATGAACAATAACAAAGATATAGTGAAACTTAAATTCTATTCAATAAATAAATCTATTGACATTGTAAATGCAGAATGAAACAATCTTGCTTGAATGGTGGTAGCTAATCTTTGTGAAGAGATGTGGAGGCTACGCGCATTCGCCTGAGCACATTAAAATGAGGCCTCCAAACCTTTTTAGCATCAAGAAGTAATCAGAAAACCCTAACCCTAGGAGATGAAGCACCAAAATTCATGTGGGCCCCGATGGGGTAGTTTGGTACATCAACTTCCCAGGGTCGTAGCTTTTGCATATGATCTTTGTTTTAGGCGCACGATATCCCATTGGAAAGGTATATCCAAGGAATACACATTTTTCTATCACACTCTAACTTTATCTATAGTGTGACTGTGGCAAGCCCAAAAAACCGTTAGGTAGCTAGAGAGGTAGTGGGGAGTGCCCAGAGGGCCCATAGTGATAGTAATGGAGGTTATTCAATGTAAGGTGGACTAGGTCCACTATAGTATTAAATAAGGCCCAATATGGTAGTTAGATATAATAAATGTAAGAGGACTTACTAGAAGGTTATACTTCTAGTAGGTCCTCTTACATTTATTATATCTAACTACCATAGTGGGCCCTTCTAGTAAGTCCTATTACATTTATTATATCTAACTACTATAGTGGGCCTTATTTAATACTATAGTGGAACTAGTACACCTTATATTGAATGTCATCCACTATTATCACTATGGGCCCTCTGGGACCCCCACTACCTCTCTAGCTACCTAACAAAAGCATTGTTTAGCGCCTCAAAACAACCTCAAAAGTTTAGGACCCGAAAAGCTAGAAAAAAACTGCCAAGATGAAAAATGTATGTGATCCAGTTGGAATAGGTGGGTGACCACTGATATTTTTCCATATAAAAAACCTAAAAAATGTTATAAATAAATTTGGATGCATTCCAAATTAGACACTTCAAAATAAAGAGCTAAAAGACCCAATGTGCAAATTTGAATGGATTCTAAGTTGGATAATATCAACATTTCTTGATTAAGATAAGAACATTTCTTGATTGAGTTAAGAAAATTTAATGTTATGGCTTATTATAAATCACTTATTATGAAACATTATTATGAAACAAAGAACACATAATATATAACATGCATTGTATTTGTTCATATTTTATTGTACACATTGTTGAAAATATAAAGAGTTGTTTTAGCAATCACATTTATTGATCTAGATTTATGAGCGAAACAAAATGAAACACGTATCTATAACATTAACACAGAGATACAATGAACAATAACAAAGATATAGTGAAACTTAACTTCTATTCAATAAAGAAAATTGTTGAAACTGTAAAATGTAGAATGAAACGATCTTGCTCGAGTGGTGGTATCTAATCTCTGCGAAGAGATGTGGAGGCTACGCACATTCTCCCGAGCACACTAAACTGAGAACTCCAAGCCTTTTTAGCATCAAGACGTAATCAAGAAACCATAGACATCCAAAAACCTAACCCTAGGAGATGAAGTGCCAAAAGTTGTGTGGGCCCCGATGGGGTAAGTTGGTACATTAACTTCCCAGGGTTGTAACTTTTGCATACGATCTCTATTTTAGGTGCACGATAGACCATTGGAAAGGTTTATCCGAGGAATATACATTTTGTTGTCAAACTTTGACTTTTTCTATAGTGTGTCTATGGCGAGTCCAAAAAACGTTATTTAGGGCCTCAAAATGGCCTCGAAAGTTTAGGACTCGAAAAGCTAGAAAAAAACTGCCAAGATGAAAATTGTATGTGAGCCATTTGGAATAGGTGGGTGGACATTGATATCCACCTGGATCAATCCCCCCACCAAGAAGAAACGGTCCCCATTGCGTTGAGTTCCCCCATGAGATGAGGAAATTTCTATTGAATTTGTCCTTGAGTGAGCCACTTGCCTTGTTGCAGGAGTTGCCCCACTTTGAGAACACAATAAAGTTGAAGCTTTTCTTGGAGAGTGACCTTGACTTGTGTGTCCAATATCTGATCAGTGGATCCATGTTCCATGCAATGAGGGTCGAGATATATTGGTGTCAACTATTCTTCTATCTCTAAGGTGTCCAATAATGGTGGAAAGTATGGCCGAAGGAGGTTCACATTAAACACTAGGTGCAAGCTAAGGAAAGGGGGAATGTTGAGCTCAAAAGAATTGTCACCCACAACCTTGGTGATGGTTTAAGGTCCATAGTGGAGGGAACCGAGCTTCTAATGGGGTCATGTAAGGCATTATTTCTGCAAGTGCAACCAAACTTTATCTCCCACCTGAAACTTGTGTGACACTCAGTGTTGATCATGGTGTTGCTTGTACTTGGCATTGGACTTCTACAAAATATCTTGGACCTGTTGGTGGATGTTTTGGATTTGTTCAATGAGTTGGGTGGATTTTTCGGCTTCAGTTTGAGCATGGGATTAATTTTCTTGGGTGGACACAAGGGGTAGTGAAACATCCATGGAACCCAATGGTTGAAATCCCAACCCCACCTAAAAGCGGCTTGGTCGGTTGAGCTATGTATGGCTCTGTTGTAACTATGTTGAACATATGGAAGGATCTCATCCCATCTGCATGGATGCTTGGAATTGTACATGCACAAGATATGCACGATCATCTTGTTGGCAACATTGGTTTGGCCATCTGTTTGGGGGTGGAAGACAGTGGATTTGGTGAGCTTGGTGTGCAACAATGACCATAGGATAGACTAGAATGTGCTAAGGAACCGAATTTCCTAATATGAGACGATGGTTTGTGGTATCCCAAAATGTACCCACACTCGTTCGGAGAACAACTTGGCAGTGGTCTCCTCTATGATGCTCTTCTTGCAGGTGACCAGAATCACCATCTTGGAAAATTGATCAACAACCAAAAAAACAAAGTCATTTCCCTGCTTGGTTGAAGGAATGCCCAACATGTAGTCCAACGAGATGGATTCCTAGGGCCTGTCGGGGGTAGGAAGAGGGGTGTACATGCCTTATTTCTTAAAGGTCAGTTTGGCAATGGCATAGGTCGTGTAGGAACTGATATACCTGATGACATATTGTCGAAGTTTTGGCCAATAAAAATTTTGTTGCAAAACTGCCACTGTCTTTTCTATGTCGAAGTGTCCTACCACCAAACTGTAGTGAGCTTCCCAAATTAGCTTCACTCGCTCCCTTGATGGGACACATATATGGCCTAGATATCATAACAACCTATTGTGATGATGGAAATCAATGAAAACTGTGTTTTTTTTTTAGCACATGGTACGTAGTGGTGAAGTCAGGATCTCTCTCATAGAGTTGGGGCCATCCGTAGGTCTCATGGTCGTAGGATTGTAGTACCGTGGTTAGTGTGGCAACTGGAGGTTGAATGAGGTAGTTAACGACGTGGTTGGTGCTCCATGTATTATACTTTATGTTGATATGGAACTGCTGCAAGTATGTGGACCACTGTTGATGGTGGTGATTTTGCAATTTGCCTCATGTCTGCATGAATTGCAATGACTTATGATCAATGTGTATGAATTTCTCCTTCTCGAGAATGTAATTCCTCCACTGGTGGTAGGCTTGTACAACTGAGTACATTTTTTTCGTAAGTGGGGTACTTACAAACAATATTTGATAGTGTCTCGCTATGATAGGCCATGTGATGTTTGTGTTAGTGAGAATTGCACCCACAACATAGTCTGAAGCATCTGTCTCAATCTCAAAAGGTGGTTGCAGGTTGGGTAATGAGAGCACTGGGGCTAAGCATAAGTGTTGCTTCAAATCATCGAACACTTTCTATTGTGAATGGCCCCACATGAACTTTTCCTTTTCACTTCCCCTAGTCACTTGGTCAAGGGCCCATGCAATATGGGAGAATCCCAACATGAACCTATGATAGAAATTGGTAAGGCCTAAGAAGCTTCGAAGCTCAATGAGTGTGGTTAGGGCTGGCGTAATACCCCTGTTTCCCCTAGCTTGTAAATATAACTATAAATTTCCAAGAGACTACGGGAAAGATGAATATGTGTGTATGTTGGAATTGATGAACCTTTTGTTATAAAGGTAATGTATGGATTTCTGTTATTAAATAAAATAAAGAGTGTTGCATAACTACTGAGGGGGTTTTCCAAGGTATATCATGATGCTATGAGAGATATGGTGAGGAAAACTGGCAATGGCCGAGATGAACCCCACTAGACCAATACATTATTGGATTTAAATTATTCAGACCCAGAACAGTCCTCTGACCCAGAAATAAATTACCAGTCAGGCTCATGGTTGGGGAAGTCCTCCTCAAGAGTTAATGAGGAGATGGGAAGAGTACCCATATGAAATACTTCTTGACTTGACCACAAACTGGGGATTCAGACCCATGTAACCTTGCTGAGGAAGGTAAGAAAAGAAAAGAAGTTTGTGGGCAAAGGGGCATAACAAGAGAACAAGAGAGAACCAGTGAAACTCTCAGGGTTCTTAGGAGAACTGAACACCGATCTTTCTCTGGATGTAAGAATTCGTTGGCAACGTTTTCAATCCAAGATGAAAAATGGGGCTGTGGGAAGACAAGAAAAATGGGGCTGTGGGAAGACAAGTGACTGAGACAGTACTTGTTGCAGGCCCCCTTGCTTGGTGAAAATAAAACCAATTTACAAGTCCCTATGGGAGGAGGAGAGTAACCTATGTCCCTGAATGTCGTTGAACAAGAAAGAAGAGTCTCTCTCAAAGCATCATGGTCTAGCTAGGGGGTGACCAACAGTAAATCCTTCCAGGAGTTACTGTGCCTATGGTTGGGTGGAAACAGACACTGCTTCCAGTAGTTGCTTCACTATTGTGTCTTTTGATAAGTACTCTTATACTATGTGTATTAGAATCAAAATCATGGTTGAATGTATGTGGCTATTATTAAATTTACATTGTTTGATTTATCATTAGAAATGCATATTTTTTGCCTATGAGCCTCTGTATTTGCATGGATTTATGGTTTCCTTTGCTTAGAAGTAGGAGAATTATTAGACATGGGCCTTCAGACGAGTTACGAATAAATTTACGAGGTTTGTACTTGTTGGAAAACCTTTATAGAAATTTTCCCAAGAAATGATTTTATAATATAAGGGTGGTATCCAGAGTTCGTTGGAACAACTTAGTCATGTCGACCCCTCAACTCACCTTCGCAGGTAACTAAGTTCAAGCTCGGTGGAAGAAGGGAGCCTCCTTGAAACCCTTCATCGGTGTGACCGAGAGCTCATGACCATGATCCTAACAAGATCATGGTTAAGAGTCAAGTGTACATCCCCAAGACTTGTTAGAGGATCCATATGACTAAGATCTGGGAACCCTTCGCTGGGTTTGAAAGGAGCAAAGCTATTCTGGCTTCAGAACTTAGGGAGTTCAGAGCTCCAGGACGTATGCCTTCAAAACCCTTGAAAACAATCGAAGGTAACCTGCTACTATGGTTACTATCAAGGTTGACCAACAACTGGCGGTTTTCCCTTAACCATGACCGTGGGATCTATCCCATCGTTAAACCTCGATCCACTTACTCGTCCTGAAGTAACAAGAGCCATTGATCCGAGGATCATTCTTGATCCCCTATGACTGTTGGATATAGACTATGGTCAATTCGACGTTGACCACTCCGGGAGTAACAAGGGAATCAAACAGTGGATTCCTCGAACGTCGAAGTTACAAAGCAACATAGGCCGTATATCTATGGATCTATGTGGTAACATCTCGACTGTGGGATATAAAGGGTATTGGGAGGCTTCTAGTACCAAAATGACATGTCACGCTAATGTCACCTAGGGTGACATGGACCCCTGTTCGGCATGCCACGTGTCACCTTGATTTGTGCTTCTTAGAGACCCTAAATTACCATTAGAGCATGACATGTGTCATCCATTAGGGGCCACGTGTCATCTATTCCCTTTTCCACGTGTCATCCCCCTGGAGCATGCTCACTGGGCCAAAATATGGTGGAGTACCCGAGAATTTGGGAGTTTGGGACTTTGGGGAGAATGGGAGGCCAGAACGCTAGGGTTAAACCAGTCTAAGGCTTGGACCCACTTGTCCATGTCTTTGCATTTCATGCATTTCTGCATTTAAGGGTGGACCCTCGAGAGTCCGAGAATTCGGGACTCAGGAGGTTTGGAGTGGTGTGATTGAATAAGACAAAGGGGCTTTGGGACTCTGGAGGATGTGTGCATAGAAAGAAAAAAGGGTGTTCAGGGCCGAAGCGCTGAACACCAAATTTCCACACTAAGTCTATGTGTTAAATGAGGACAACGTTCTGTCGTTGGATTTAACAGTGGATATATTTCCACCATAGACGTGGGACCGCTAGGGAGCTCCAAGACTTTGGGGAATTTGGGATGGTACGAATGAGAGAGACCTACGTGGACGCCACGCGACCCTTGACTAATAATTCCTAAAGAGATTTGGAAGGGTGTCTCTCCCAATCCAGAGCTTGAATTTGAGTAGGGTAGCAATTGTTAGATAGATCTTGATGAGCAAAAGAGGATGAAGATCCTGGGGAAAGGACTCAAGATGATTAAGGAAAGTAGAATTTTGATGCCCCATCCCTAAAAAGGGTACTTAGGGGCAGAGTGTGTTACAAATTGGTATCAGAGCAGGAAATAACACTTGGCCTGCTTGGGCTCATGAATGAGTCGCTTAAAATATTGTTAGAGAGATTTTAAGGGTAACACCCTACCTTACCCCTTTCATAAGAGACGTATTTAAACCACTGTTGAAGAGAGGAATGGGACTTTTTGTTATTGTTATATGTTTTGAAAGTCTGAACTATGTATTTTTAGTGTTCCAAATAAAGAAGGTGACTTCACCTTATAAATTGTATATGTTGTTACTAAACTAGTAGGTAATTAACTAATAGAAAACAAATTATCAGCACTCAAGTAGTCGGTGGACAACAGGAAAAATCCAACATAAAGGATGGTGACACACCATGATTTGGGGGAAAGCTCCCATAATAGAGAGGAAGAGTATGTTAGAAAAAACAAGACTGCGGAGCAATAAAATAAAACAAATGCAGAAACAAAACACAGAAGACACACAATACAAGAGAGACACAGATTTACGTGGTTCACCCAGTGTGGGCTACGTCCACAAGAGAAATTGCCAGGTCCTTCCTTTATTATTATCCAACAAATGAAGGGATACAACCTATAGCAAAACCTGCTGTAACTTCTTCTTCTTTCTCTCATAGTCTCCTCTCTCAGAATACAATATTCACCATCAACCATAGCCGCGATACATTTCCCTCATAAAAGAGGGTTTCCTTCTAGGGCAAAAAACCCTAACATGATCTCTACCGTTAGATCTGCGACCTTATAATGAACGGTCCAGATTTACAATGAAATTACAATATACTTTTACAAGGAAATTTTTGCTTCAGGGGCTTCGCCCCCGAATCCCCATCGGGGGACGCTGCCCCCGAACCCTTGCTAGGGGCCCGCTTCCCCCAGACCCCCCAGCCGGGGGGATATCCCCCCCAGACCCAGCAGAGGGGGTACCCCCCCTCTGCACTCCCCCGCGTGGAAGAGTGTACATACTTTTGGGGTGTAAATACTTCATGGGGTATAAACACGGTTGAAAGCAAGGACCTCTGAATCAGGAAGATAATCAGGCTCCACAACCAACAGAGTATTATGAGAGGAGGGAGGTGGAAACCACTCCAGATTTGGATGAAACTGTAAGAAGCCTCATGGAAGAATTACAGAGTTGTAAGGCTGACAATGAAAGGCTGATAAAATAATAGGAAAAGAAAATTGAAATTAATGTAGTTCTAATGAAATTATTATTAGATATACAAAGGCAGTTGCAACATGGATCGACAACCAATCATATGGATATACATCATACTAAGAAAACACAAAATCCACCTGAGATACAAAAGCATGGTCTTGAAAGTGGCCACACAAGGAGGAGCACCTCAAATAAAGCCCAACATGGATCCAAGAGACACTCAACGAAAGAATTCTCTGGTGAGGAAACTGACAACTCCAAGGGATATTCTAGTAGCCAAACTAGTTCACATTCCCAGAGGAAAAGAATTAAGAGGAAACATTCCAAGAGCCATGACCCTGAAGAATTTAAGAAAGCCAAACCACCCACTTTCGATGGAGAAATTAAGAAGGGGGAAGAAGCAAAATTCTGGCTACTAGGATTGACGAAGTACTTCATAGTCCATGACTACTCTGAAAACTTAAAGGCTTCAATAACCATTTTCAACCTGAATGGAAAGGCCTCCATTTGGTGGGAGGACCTTAGAAATGTGAAAGTAATCCATGAGAAGGATTTTTCATGGAAACAATTTGAGAAATACTTCAAGAAGTAGTATCTGTCATAGAAATACTTTGATGAGAAGACCAAGAGTTATATGAACTCAAGTTAGGACAACTCACAATAGATGAGTATATTAACAAATTTCTTGAGATGATAAGGTATGTGCCCTACATAAAGGATGAAAAGGTAAAGATGAAATGATTCATTAATGGACTGCCTCAGTCCTTCCAGGACATAATTGAATTTGATGAGCCAAAGACCTTAGAAGATACTATTCGAAAGGCAAGGTATTTCTATGAGAAATTCAAGAATAAGGTAGAACCTCATGAGGAATGGAAGAAGAAAATAAATTCAGGATTCAAGAAGAAGGGGTTCAAATCCTTAAGATTTAAGAACCATGGGAAAAGTTCTAACATGAGCCTTCCTACTAGAAGTGTATATCAACAAAATTTTCCATCTCAGAGTGGTAATAAACCCTTTGGAGAAACCCCATGCAAGAATGATAACACAAAGAGAGAACCTTTGAAATGTTGGGGTTGTGGAGAAGAACGTTTGTTGAGGGACTATCCACATACACAACAGAACAATAGGAGGGTCTACAATGTCCAAGATGCTACCACAGTCGATGATGTGGCTAGGATCATTCCAAAAATCTATGCAACCTTGGATAATAGACTAGATGACCACCAAGATTCAATGGTGGAGATGGAAGGTATGACTGCCAACCAACTGGTTTCCATTTTAATTGATCGGAGTTCTAATCTGAGTTATGTTTCCCGTCAAACTGTTGAGAAATGTAAATTGCAACAAGTAAAACATGCTAATTCATGGCTGGTACAACTAGCCACTGGAACCAAAATAAAGGTAACAAATGTCATACCAACATGCCAATTCATTATGAATGGATTACCCACACAAGCCACCTTAAACATGCTCCCTTTAGGATCTTATGACCTCTTGATTGGGATGGACTAGTTAGCTGCCCATAAAACCAAGTTGGATTGTTACAATAAAACTTTGGAGCATGAATATGTAGAAGGGAGAAAAATAACCCTACAAGGGATTCAAAAGCCTATATTAGTGAGACAAATACCAACCCTTCAAGTGAATACGTATTGTAGAAAAGGATGTTCTTTGTATGCAATATGAGTGTTGAACTCTGTTGAGGCCAATAAACCAAGCCTAGAGGACCATCCCATATTAAGGGAGTATAAAGATGTGTTTCAAGAGGAGGTACCAGGTCTACCTCCAAGAAGAGATATTGACTTTTCAATAGAACTCGTACCAGAAGCGGTGTTAGTGTCTAGAATACCCTATAGAATGAGTACACCAGAGTTAGTTCAGCTCAAAATATAGCTAAAGGAGATGTTGGAAAAAGGCTACATTCGGACTAGTGTGTCCCCATGGGGAGCACCAACCTTGTTTGTGAAAAAGAAGGATGGCACCCACAGGTTGTGCATAGACTATAGACAACTCAATAAGATGACTATTAATAATAAGTATCCCTTGCCAAGGATCAATGACTTGTTTGACCAATTAATGGGTGCTACAATTTTCTCCAAGATTGACTTGAGGTCTAGATACCATCAAGTTTGAATTAAGGATGAATACATCCAAAAAACAACTTTTAGGACAAGATATGGTCACTATGAATTTGTGGTGGTGTCATTTGGGCTTACCAATGCACCAACCACTTTTATGTGCTTAATGAATAATGTACTCAATAAGTTCTTAGTTATATTTGTGTTGGTTTTCATTGATGACATACTAATCTACTCTAAGAGTAGGGAAGAGCATGAAGAACATCTCAAGTTAGTTATTCAAGTGCTAAGAGAACATCATCTCTATGCTAAATTTAGTAAGTGTGACCTTTTTCCATAAACAAGTCCATTACTTAGGCCATGTTATTTCTGAAGAAGGAGTGGTAGTTGATCCTAACAAGATCAAATCCGTTATGAATTGGACTACCCCAAAGGATATATATGATATCATATCCTTTATGGGCCTAGAAGGATACTATATAAGGTTCCTAAATGGATTTTCCAATATCAATTGACTAATCACTTCCCTTCAGAAAAAGGGAGTTAAATTCATTTGGACATTATAATGTGAAGAGAGATTCCAAGATCTAAAATTCCTTCTAACCAATGCACCTGTGCTGAATATTGAATACCCAAACAAGGACTTCCTTGTGTGTACATATGCCTACAAGGAAGAGCTCGGAGGAGTCCTTATGCAAGAAGGACATGTGATTTGTTATGAATCGAGAAAATTGAATGAGCATGAAATCAATTATGTGACCCATGATTTGGAATTGGATGCCATAGTACATGCTTTAAAAATGTGGAGGCATTACCTTCTAGGTATAATATTTGTGCTTATGACAGACCATAGTGGGTTGAGATATATGTTTGATCAACCAAAACTCAATGCTAGACAATCTAGATGGATGGATCTCCTTAGTGAATTTTATTTCGAAATCAAACATATCAAGGGAAAATAAAATAGGGTGGTTGATTCCCTTAGTAGAAATATGAAAGTGATTCACTTGGCATATGTAAGCACCTATGAATCAGAAGTCAAGGAGAGAGTCAAAAGTGCACAAGAAACAGATGCATTTTTCAAGACTATGAAATCATACATAGAGCAAGAACCCACAGGGTTGAAGTATCAGGGTTATCAATTGCTGAATGATGTCCTGCTTACTTGCAAGGGTATATTGTATATTCCAAATTGTGATGAATTGGAGAGGCTCATAATGGATGAACTACACAAAATACCATATACTGGTCATCCTGGTTATCATAAAATGATCACAGCTACTAGGAAGCTATTTTATTGGCCCATTTTTTAGATAAATGTCTAGAATGTCAGTAGGTTAAGGTAGAGCACCGACATCCAACAGGGTTGTTGCATCCCCTACCAATCCCAGAATGGAAATGGGAAACCATCTCCATGAATTTCATCACTGGGTTACCAAAATCAACCAAACAGAATGACACCATCATGGTAGTTGTGGAAAAATTGAGCAAGGTTGCTCACTTCGTTCCCGTCAAATCAACTTGCAAGGAAATAGATATTTCTAGCATTTTCATGAAAGATATATTTATATTGCATGGCATGCCTAAGGAAATCATATCCGACAGAGATACAAAATTTACTTCAAAATTTTGGAAGTCTCTGGTTGCTGGTTTTGAAACTAAATTGCTATTTAGTACAACCTATCACCCTCAAACTGATGGGAATATAGAGAGGGTAAACCAAGTGTTAGAGAACATCTTAAGGATGCATGTAATGCATCAACCCAAGAAGTGGGAAGACTACCTGCCACTGATAGAGTTTGGTTATAACAATGGCTATCAAGAGTCATTAAATATGAGCCCTTTTGAGGCCCTCTATCATAGACAATGCAATATTCCAATCAACTGGAATAACCAAGTAGACTGAATTACAATCAGGCCAGATATGCTAGAGGAAATGGAACAAAAAGTAATTCGGATAAAAAAAAATTGAAAATAGCTCAGGATAGATAGAAAAGCTATGCAGACAGAAAAATGACTCCTAGAGAGTTCAAAGAAAGGGATCATGTGTATCTATGAGTTAGGCCCAGGAAAAGTTCCTTGAGAATGGGATCTTGTGCCAAGATGGCACCTCGATATTGTGGACCATTTGAAATTTTGGATAGAGTGGGACCTGTAACATATAGACTAAGACTGCCTCCCACTGTGAAGGTACATAATGTTTTCCACATTTCATTACTGAAGAAATATGTACATGGTTCTAATCATATAATTTATTGGTCTGTGATTCAGGTGGAACCATAGGGAGAATTCCTGCCAGAAACACAATGCATAATAGATAGGAAGGAAATCCCACCCAGGAACATAACCATTGCACGGGTCAAGTTGCAGTGGAAACATTTTGGTTCGGATGAGGCTACATGGTAAATGGAGGATGCCATGAAACGAACATACCCATTTTTTTTTACTTCGATACATACAGAACAAATTGTCAGGTAGAACATCAAGGTCGATGTTCCTTTAAGGGGGAGGGGATTGTAATACCCCTGTTTCCCCCAACTTGTAAATATAACTATAAATTGTCAAGAGACTATGGGAAAGTTGAATATGTGTGTATGTTGGAATTGATGAACCTTTTTTTATAAAGGCAATGCATGTATTTCTATTATTAAATAAAATGAATAGTGTTGCATAACTGCTGAGGGGGTTTTCCAAGGTAGATCATGATGCTATGAGAGAGATGGTGAGGGGAACCAAAAATGGTTGAGATAACCCCCACTAGACCAGTACCTTATTTGATTTAAATTACTTAGACCCAGAACAATCCTCTGACCCGTAAATAAATTACTAGTTAGGCTGGTGGTTGGGGAAGTCCTCCTCAAGAGTTAATGAGGAGATGGGAAGAGTACCCATCAAAAAGAATTCCTGACCTGACCACAAACTTGGGATTCAGACCCACATAACCTTGTTAAGGAAGGAAATAAAAGAAAATGAGTTCGTGGGAAGAGGGAGATAGAAAGAGAACAAGAGAGAAAAAGTGCAACTCTTAGGGTTCTGAGGAGAGCTAAACAGTGAGATTTTGCTGGATGCAAGAAGTTGTTGGCAGTGTTTTCAGTCGAAGATGATAAATGGGGCTGCAGAAAGACAAGTGACTAAGAAAGTACTCATCGCAGGCCCCCTTTCTTGGTGAAAATAAAACCAATTTTCAAGTCCCTATGGGAGGAGGAGAGTAACCTCTGTCCCTGACTATCGATGAACAAGAAAGAAGAGTCTCTCTCAGAGCATCATGGTCTAGCTAGGGGGTGGACAACAATAAATCCATCCAAGAGTTGTTGTGCCTATGGTTGGGTGGAAATGGACACCCCTTACACCAGTTTCTTATCGTGTCTTTTGATTATTACTCCTATACTCTGTGTATTAGAATCGAAATGATGGTTGAATGTCTGTGGCTATGATTAAATTTACATTGTTTGATTTATCATTAGAAATGATTACTGTTTTCCTGTGAGCCTCTGTATTTGCATGGTTTTATGGTTGCCTTTGCTTAACATTAGGATAATTATTAGACATGGGTTTTTAGAGGAGTTACAAATAAGTTTACAAGGTCTGTACTTGTTGGAAAAACCTTAGGGAAATTTTCCCAAGATATGATTTTGTAATAAAAGGGTAGTATCCAGAATTCGTTGGAAAACCTTAGTCATGTCGACCCCTCAACTCATCTTTGAAGGTCACTAAGTTCAAGCTCAGTGGAAGAAGGGAACCTCCTTCAAACCCTTTGTCGGTGTGACCAAGGGTTCATGACCACGATCCTAACACTATCATGGTTAATATTCAAGTGTACAACCCCAAGACTCATTAGAGGCTCCATATGACCAAGACCTAGGAACCCTTCGTTGGGCCCGAAATGAGTGAAGCTATTTTGGTTTTGGAACTCCAGGAGTTTGGAGATCTAGCACGTATGCCTTCACAACCCTCAAAAACAACTGAAGGTAACCTCCTAGTATGGTTACTAGCAAGGTTGACCGACAGCTGGCGGTTTTCCCTTAATGGTGACAGTGGGATATGTCCCACCGTTAAACCTTGACCCACTTACCGGTCGTCAAGTAACGAGAGTAGTTGATCCAAGGATCATTCGAGATCCCCTCTAACCATTGGATATAGACCGTGGTTGGTCCGCCATTGACCACTCCGGGAGTAACAAGGGAATCACACAGTGAATTCCCTGAACGCCGAAGTTATGAAGCAATGAAGGCCATAGATCTATGGATCTACATAGTACCACCTCGATCATGGGATATAATGGGTATTGGGAGGTTTTTAGTCTCGGAGTGACGTGGCACACTAACGTCACCTAGGGTGACGTTGACCCCTATTGAGCATGCCACGTGTGACCCTAATTTGTGCTTCTTACAAACCCCAAATTCCCATTAGAGCATGACATGTGTCACCCATTGATGGGGCTACATGTCATCTATTCCCTTTGTCATGTGTCATCCCCCTGGAGCATGCTCGCTGGGCCAAAAGTTGGTGGAGTACCAGGGACTCTAGGAGTTTGGGACTTTGGGAAGAATGGAAGGCAAGAATGTTGGGGTTAAATCAATCAAAGTCTCAGACCCACTTGTCCCTATCTCTGCATTTAATGCATTGTCGCGTGTAAGGGTGGACCCTTCGGGAGTTTGGGAATTCAAGACTCTTGAGGTTTGGAGTGGTGTGATTGAATAAGACAAAGGGGCCGAATTCCGGAAGCTACATGGTAGGATTTCAGGGCTTTGAGACTATGAAGGATATGTGCGTAGAAAGAAAAAGGGGTGTTCAACGCCGAAGTGTCAAACACCGAATTTCCCCTATGCCTATGTATTAAATGAGGATGACGTTTTGCCGTTGGATTTAATAGTGGATATATTTCCACCATAGATGTGGGAGCGCTATGGAGCTTTGAAACTTCGAGGAATTTGGGATGGTACGAATGAGACGAACCTACTCAGATGCCACATAACCCTTGACTAATAAAGCTCGAAGAGATTTGGAAGGGAATCTCTCCCAATCCAGAGCTCGTATTTGAGCAAGTTAGTAGTTGTTAGATAGCTCTTGATGCGCATAAGAGGACGAAGATCTCGGGGAAAGGACTTGAGATGATTAAGGAAAGAGAAATTTTGATTCCCCATCCCTTAAAAGGGTCCTTAGGGGTTGGGTGTGTTACAACTGGCCGGTCACAAATGACCTGTATCTTGGCTGGATCAATATTCACCCCATGCTCATGAACAATGTATCCTAGGTATTGGATCTTTTCATGCCGAAGGAACAATTTTGCCAAATTTTCATATAGCTTGTGTTGCCATAGAGTGTGCATAATCTGTTGAATATCCTACAAGTATTCTGACCAATTCTTTTTGAATATGAGGATGTCATCCAAATACACCACCACAAAATAATTGGTGAAAGGTTGCAATATATCATCCATCATCCTCATGAAAGTTGTTGGGGCATTCGTCAAGCCAAAGGGCATGACCAACCATTCAAAAATACCTTCTTTGGACTTGAAGGAAGTCTTCCATACATCGTTTTTCTCTATTGGGACCTAGTGGTAGCCAAAATTTAGATCAATATTACTAAAGTATTTGTCCCCATTAAGCTGATCAAGGATATTTTCAATTCAGGGAATTGTGGATCGGTTCTTGTCTGTGATTTTATTTAGGGCCCGATAATCAATGTAGAGTTTCCAGGTCGCATATTTCTTCTACACAAGCATAATTGGGCTTCCACAAGGTGATGAGATTGGTCAGATGTGCCCCTTTTCGAGCAAATTTTGGATCTGGCACTTGATTTCCTCATTTTCTACCACAGAGCAATGATAGAATGGCCCATTGGGTAGTGGTTGTTTGGGGGTCAAATCATTTGAATGCTTGACCTAACAGTGCATAGGTACCCCAATGGGTGAGGAGAAGATGTATTTGTATTCTTCCATGACCTTAGACACTTGCTTCTGTTGTGTGGAGAGACTTGTTGTAGAGGCCATGGATGTGGCTGCAACCTTCCGCTCACTTTGATCATGAATCACGAAGAAGAAAAACTTCCCATTCCGATACATGACCTTCATGCATTGTTTGGAAAAGATTAAGGAAATGGAAGTAGGTGAGACTACCTTGGGTATCCTATATAATTTCCTTTCCAAATTAATAATAAAACCATGAGGCCTAGACTCATATACAACATGAAATTTCCATAAATAAGGTTGGCCCAAAATAACAACACAAACTTCAAGGGGGGACACATCACACAATACCTCATCTTTGAATTTCTTGATGTCGTAGGGAAGGAGACACTGTTGGCTGACATGAAGATCACTCCCTTGGTAGAGCCATCCAATGGTGTATGACTAGGGGTGTGGTGTTGTCGACAGAGACAATTGCTTGATGAACTTCACTGAGATGAGGTTCTTTTGGCTACCACTATTAACGATGATATGTAGTGGAGTACCCTGCACCCACATCTGTGAATGAAAGAGGAACCCACCTTCTATTAGAAAAATATGATCGTGGAGCAATAAAATAAAATAAATGCAGAAATAAAACACAAAAGATACACAATACAATAGAGACATAGATATACATGTTTCACCTAGTGTGGGATACGTCCACCAAAGAAATTACTAGGTCCTCCCTTTATTATTATCCAACAAATGAAGGATACATCCTATAGCACAACTGTTGTAACTTCCTCTTCTTTCTCTCATAGTATCCTATCTCATAATACAATATTTGTAATGATACATAGCCACAATAAATTTCCCTTATAAAAGAGGGTTAACTTCTAGGGAAAAAAAACCCTAACATAACTTCCACCGTCATATCTTCGACCTTATAATGAATGGTCTAGATTTACTATGAAATTACAATATACATTTACAAGGCAATTTTACCTTCGAGGGCTCCTCCCCTGAACCCCCATCGGGGAACGTTGTCCCTCGAACGCCCACAGGGGCCCTTTTTCCCCCAATCCCCCTAGCCGGTGCGATGGACCCCCCAGACCCCGCAGGCAGGGTAACCTCCCTTGCACTCCCCTTCGTGGACGATTTTACATTCTTTTGGGGTGTAAAGTCTTCCTGGGGTATAAAAATGGATGAAAATAAAGACCTCTGAATCAGGAAGATAATCAGGCTCCACAACCAACACCTTCCTCTAATTCATCAGGTTCACTAGCCTGGATCTTGGTGGCAGCAACGGTGGCACTAGGTTCTTCATCAACGATCTGTCTCCCTTTTTTAGTTTTGACTGAAATTTGAAACTCACATCTAATTCATAGGCTTTCACCTCAACTACCAATGATTGCTTTGAGTGGCATTCAACAATGTTATGCCAGGGTCTCTTATGGAACTCACACCACTTTCCAATGGCTTTCTTTGTCTTCCCATTGTCCTTCTTTGTTTCCAGCTTAGACTGGTTGTCCTGAGGTGGTCCATCCTTTCTCTATCATTTGTTCTACAGGCTGGGGCTCTCTTTGCTTTTCTTCTGCTGTGAGGGATTCACAGACCCAAACTGCCGCATCTTTTTTTTAAGCTTCTACTCTATTTTGACAACATATCGATAGGTCATGCCCAAGGAGGAGATGTCCATAAAATCCATTTATTCCTAGATGTATCTATGAATACCATCACGGTATTTGAGCATCAGAAGTTGCTCATAGTCTTTGATATCTATCTTTTCTCAAGGTATGGAAGACATTGGTGAACGCTGGCGCTCTTTGGTCCCTTTCCTACCACAATGTGGTCCATTTTGTATATAAGTTGTCATAACTGCCAACACGGCAGTATTGTTCCTTGATAGAATCCCTGAAAGAACCCCAAGTGGGTGAGACTATAAATAATGGAGACTCCTCTATTTTCTTTTGCTCATATAAAGTCTCCCACCAATCATTATCATGGGGGAAGGCCTTAAGGAGCACAAATGTAATATTTTCTCTATCAGAAAAGTTCTGGATAGAAAAATACCCTTCTAGAAGATTTAACAATTTGTCTACAACATCTGCATCTATTTGATCTTCAAATATAGGAATATCAAAATTTATTTGTACCTTGAAGGGGGTGGCACCTCCGCTCAAGGAAGATGCGTCACATGTTGGAATTCATCAAAGGATTTGTGCAAAATTATCGATCATCTCATTCCTCTGTTGCACAAGGGATTCCTAGAGCAATAGTTTAAAGGGATCCCCTACCCCATCGTCTCTCTTTTCTTCCCCCATTAGCGACCGTTGGGTTTGGCGATGCCGATATTGTAAAGGCTCAACTAGTTCGAGTCCCAATTGCTTATACCCTGACCTCGTTGGGGACATGCACAAAGAAACAAATGAAGAGCAGACTGCTCTGATACCACTGATACAGATTTATGAGAGGAACAAAATGAAACACATATCGATAACATTAACACATAGATACAATGAACAATAACATAGATACAGTGAAACTTAACTTCTATTCCATAAAGAAATTGATTGAAACTATAAAATGAAGAATGAAGCAATCTTGCTCGAATGGTGGTAGCTAATATCTGAGAAGAGATGTGGTGACTACACGCATTCACTTGAGCACATTAAAATGAGGCCTCCAATCCTTTTTAGCATCAATAAGTAATCAGAAATCCCTAGTCATCCAAAAACCTAACCCTAGGAGATGAAGTGCCAAAAGTCATGTGGGCCCCGATGGGGTAACTTGGTACATCAACTTCCCATTGTCGTAACTTTTTCATATGATCTTCATTTTAGGCGCACGGTAGCCCATTGGAAAGGTTTATTTGAGGACCACAAATTTTTTCATCACACTCTAACTGCTTATATAATGCAACTGTGGTGAGTCCAAAAAACATTGTTTAGGGCCTCAAAACGACCCCAAAAGTTTAGGACCCGAAAATCTATAAAACAATTTCCAAGATGAAAATTTTATGTGAGCCAGTTGGAATAGGTGGGTGTCCACCGATATCCACCTGGATCACTTGTGTTTTTAATTAGTGGGTACTTTGGTCGGTTCCAATGTTCTTTGATATTACTCTTGAGTATATGAGCATATTTTTTTTTTATGTTTGTCATGGTAAAGGTGATTTGAAATATTCCTTCATTTATCAGGTATGGCTGATCTGAGGAAGTGAATATTGGATTTGTTCAAACATTTTTTTTTTCAATGAGAACAAACACACAATTTGGTGTATTTTGAGAGCATTTTCATTCTTTTGATTATACCTTATCCCAAGTCTCTTGACAAAACAAATATTCAGGATATCAGTGTTCCTCTCAAGCTCTAAGTATTAGAAGAAGAGTCTTAGAGGAGGATTTTTAGGATTGATGTCAAGACCTAATCATTGATTCTGAAGATGTATTGATTTTGAAGATCACAACTTTAGATGATAAATAAAGAATCCAAATGGCTATGACCTAGACAATCATGCAAAACACTCTTGAGTATATGAGTATATTTGTTGACATTACAATTGCATGCTTTTATAATAAAAATCAAACTTGTGAATATTTGATTTGTAAATTATTGTGGATATTCTATTGGAACAGTTCGTCACAACAAATCTTACAAGTTTCTACAATCTATTATTATGAAGTGTTTTACTTAAGATTTATGTTAATGTTACCAGCGTAATGCATGAAAATACTAAAATTATCGAAACTGAAATGAAATAAGCTAAGAAAAAAAACACCATATACATAATGAACACAAAATGTACCCTAGGTAAACCCAACCAGAAGGTGAGGCCTATTTTTTGCTCTTATTTTTCTAGTTATGAAACGTAAATACAAAAAAAGAGGAACTCACTATGGAGTTTCCATGAACATTGTGGCCAATATGGATACTAAAGGATCTTTTGCTTCCTCTGTTATGCTTCAATATCCCACTCCTAGATGCTTTGTTTAGCTATGGAAAAATAAACAATATAATAAGAATGGAATACATTCCTTTCCTAGTGGCCCAATATTTAACACGGTCTGATAGTTATCTAGGGTCTTAGGGTTAGGGTATTTTCATGTCTCAACTGCTGATCAGGGTTAGGGTTTTGGACCTTCTAGAATATTCTTGAAAGTCCACACGTCACTATCTCCACATGTTTGATTAATGAGAGATGACATGGCATCCACTTGGTATCATGGTGGTTGACATGATAGGTCAACTTGTAGCATGCATAACTTCTGCATTTGAATTCATATTGAAGTGATCTTCATGTTGGAAATATCTTGAAGTGAAGAACAAAATCAAGAGGTTAAATTTTTTTTTTGCAAAGTTTCGACCACAAAAATTGTAATTTAATCCTTGAAATGGGCTTTGGAAGGTCCCAGACACCAAATCACCAAATTGGAAACTACCCCTAAAATGGGCCCTTCAAGATAATAGCTCCAAATTTTCCACCTAGAAAGTACAAAAATGGATAAAAAACTATATAATGATCCATTTCACATCATACCTCCCCATTTAGGGAGGATTTTGGTCCGCAAAATATTTTACTAAAGGAGGCGAGGAATGTTTTTCTATACCTTCTCCTTGGAGTGCCCTTTGGCATTACCTGGAAGTTTTCCTTTCAACCCAACCTGCAAGAGTTCATTTTACCCCCCTCTAGTTGCTCTTGAATTTTTCTACAAAATTGTATCTTCTGCTAACTCTACTTGAGATTCTAGTGCTATGTCCTCTATCGTAGATAGAACATGCTCATTAATTTTCTAGTATATCATAGAGGTCTCATTGAGTTTGAGATTATCTACATTCACTAGTGAGTAAATACACATAAATGGGCGTAGATTGAGTCTTTAGTTATTATCGCCCATATTTTCCAACACTTTGAAAGGACCATAAAAAAGAGTCTTGATCTTATTATCATGACCCTATATCCTTTATTTGTGTAGATAAAACCAAACACTGTCTCCCACTTGAGTGTCTTCTGAATTCTATGTCTATCATGTTGGGCCATATACTTTTCATGTGAGTTTTTCAATGTCTCATGTACTTGCAAATGGATCTACCTGATCTTATCACCACTTTTTTTAGCCTTCAATGATTCTCTTATGGTGTCTTTCCTCACTCCTCTTTTTAATCCATATACAACATCTAAGGGTGAAGGTGGAAAATACCCAAAGCAAGTTTCAAAAGGCGACTTACTAGTAGAAGTATAAATTACTTTATTATAAGAGTGATGAGTATAAATAAAATTTTCATCCAAGGTCCTTGGATGTTTCTAATTGTAACCCCTCGAAAGATGAACTAATTTCGTGTTCACTACTTTTTTCTACCAATTTATCTATGGATTTCTTTGATTCAGTTTCCTTCTAAAAGGCATTGATATCTATATCTAAGATGATGCTCCTTCGTATCCCAAAGTGCACCTAGAAATTTTTAAAGAATGTGTTTGTTGCATCTAGTCCCTTGAAGGTTTTTTTACAAGGCACACGGGTGCATATTTTTCTAAACTTTTCAACTACCACAAATATATA
This sequence comes from Picea engelmannii, assembly GCA_009831015.1. Taxonomy (NCBI): domain Eukaryota; kingdom Viridiplantae; phylum Streptophyta; class Pinopsida; order Pinales; family Pinaceae; genus Picea; species Picea engelmannii. The sequence continues at coordinate 499,399 of ML792472.1, read as the reverse complement.
GTCATGTCCATTATTTGTTCTTGAAAAACCACCCATGAAATCTATGGATATGTGTTGGTTGTGGAGCCTGATTATCTTCCTGATTCAAAGGCCTTTGTTTTTAGCCGTGTTTATACCCCATGAAGACTTTACACCCAGAAAGAATGTACACTCCTCCACGCGAGGGAGTGCAGGGGGGGATTTCCCCTCTTGTAGGGTCCGAGGGAAAGCAGGGGTTTTGGGGCGAATCCCCTGAAGGAAAAATTGCCTTGTAAATGTATATTGTAATTTCATAGTAAATCTGGAATGCTCATTATAAGGTCGTAGATCTTATAGTAGAATTTATGTTAGGGTTTTTTCCCCTAGAAGGAAACCCTCTATTATGAGGTAAATGTATTGCAACTATGTATCATTGCGAATATTGTATTCTGAGTGAGGAGATTGTGAGAGAAAGAAGAGGAAGTTACAACGGGTGTGTTTTAGGTTGTATCCCTTCATTTGCTGGATAATAATAAAGGAAGGACCTGGAAATTTCTCTGGTGGACGTAGCCTGCACTGGGTGAACCATGTATATCTGTGTCTCTATTGTATTGTGTATCTTTTGTGTTTTATTTATTTTATTGCTCTGCAATCCTGTTTTTTTAACGTCTGGTATCAGAGCGAAAGGTAACTCGTAGGAAAAGAGGGTTCCTAGTTCGAGTGGGAGAAAGATGGAAAGTTTAGGGTTGAGAAATTTAATAGCCAAAAATACCAATTATGGAAGATGCATATAAAAGATTATTTATATCAGAAGGATCTGTTCCTACCATTAGGCGGAATAAAAATAAAGTTGATGGCCATGAGGGACGAAGAATGGGAGTTCTTGACAGAAAGGCATTGGGAATGATACATTTGATCCTGGTAGCGTCGGTGGCATTCAATATTTCGAAAGAAAATACAAGGAAGGAGCTAATGTATGCATTGGCTAAATTGTATGAAAAACCCTGGATGTATAATAAGGTATTTCTAATGAAGATATTATTTAATATGAATATGTCAGAAGGTGGGTCTGTTGCAGATCATTTAAATGAATTTAATATGGTTACTAATCAGCTAATTTCTATAAAAGTGAACTTTGATGATGAGGTCAGGGCTCTTCTAATCTTGTGCTCATTGCCAGAAAGATGGAATGGCTTGGTCATGGTTGTAAGTAACTCTATCTCTGGTTCAAACACTTTAAAATTTGATGATGTTGTTGGTGTTATCCTTAGCAAGGAAATGTGATGGAAAAGCACGAATGAGACATCAGGTAATGCGTTAAACATGGATAATAGGGTAAGACAAAAGGATAGATGAAAGGGCTCAGGGAACCACACAAATTCTAGGAAGGGAAGATCCAAATCCATAATGGGAAAGATAGAGTGCTAGAATTGTGGGAGGAAAGGACATTTGAAGGAGGACTAGAGATCTCCAAAGAAACAAAGAGATGGACAACAGGAGAAAAATCGGGAAGAAAATGTAACAGGTGATGTGTTACAAGATGCTTTGATTCTTTCTATAGATAATATTTATGATTCTTGGGTAGTATATTTAGAGGCTTCATTTCATGCCACACCCCATAGGAAACATTTTCTAGATTATGTTCAAGGTAATTTTGGATAGGTTCATTTGGGTGATGATGCACCATGCAAAATTGTTGGAATGGGAAAGGTAAAAATAAAGCAAAAGAATGGAAACCAATGGTTGTTGAAAGAGGTAAGACATGTTCCATATATAAGGAAAAATATAATTTCAATAGGGAAGTTTGCAAGTGAATGTTGTATACCCATATTTACATATAAGGTGTGGAAGGTCACCAAAGGATCATTGGTGATAGAAAAAGGAGAGAAGGTAGGCACATTGTATTTATGTACTGGTAATGCTGACTCTTCTATCTCTTTATATTATATAAGAGTGGATACAACACTGTGGCATCATAGGCTTGGACACATGAGTGAGAAGGGGATGTAGATACTTCACAAAAGAAATTTGTTGCCATATCTTAAACAAATTGATTTGGATTTATGTGAGTATTGTGTTTATGGAAAACATAAGAGAGTCAGATTTATCAGAGTCGGAAAAGAAAACAAGAGTGAAAGGTTAGAGCTTGTGCATATAGATGCATGGGGACCATCTTAGGTATCATCTCTTTGTGGATCTCATTATTATGTTACTTTTATTGATAATGCAACTAGAAAAACTTGGGTTTATTGCATTCAACAAAAATTTGATGTTTTTTGATACTTTTAAGAAATGGAAAGCTTTGGTTCAGAATGAAATGGGAAAAAGGTTGAAGTGTCTCAGATTAGATAATGGAGGTGAATATTGTAGCAAGGAGTTTGATAATTATTATTCATACCATGGGATTCGTAGAGAGAAGACAGTTCCAGGAACACCACAAGAAATGGTGTGTAAGAAAGGATGAACAAGATAATCATGGAGCGTGCAATGAGTATGAGATTGCATGCTGGTTTTCCCTTACAATTCTATGCAGATGTTGTAGATAATGATGTTCACTTAATAAACAGAGGAAATTCAAACTCTTTGGATGGTAGAATTCCAGAGGAGGCATGGATAGGTAAAAAGGTAAACTATTATTTTTTGAAGACTTTCAGTTGTGAAGCATTTGTCCATATTGATAAAGAGAATAAAACAAAGATTAAGGCAAAATCCAAGAAGTGTACCTTTATTGGATACGGTGTTAATGATTTTGGTTATCACTTATGGGATTATGAAAATCACAAAATAATTAGGAGTAAATATTTCATATTCAATGGGAAGGTCATGTACAAAGATCAGTTGTAGGGAAAGAAACATGAAAAAGAAAAAAATAGAATACACAGTGCTTGGTGAGATCACTGAAAAAGAAATTCCAAAGGTACCAGAAAATAAAAATGTACAAAAATAGGAGCAAAAGGTACCTCAAACTCTTGCAAGTGTTGTTATAAGATCTACCAGGTTAAGTAGACCCCCTGGATGATACTCTCCTTCATTGTATTATTTATTGTTGACTGATTCTGGTGAACCAGAATGTTATGAAGACACAATTCAGGTAGACACTAAAAAGAAGTGGGAGTAAGGCATGAAAGAGGAAATGGATTCCCTAATAAATAACAAGACTTGGGATTTGGTTCAGTTGGCTATATGAAAAATAACATTGTAGAATAAATGGGTTTACAGGTTGAAGGAAGAATATGGAGCCAAAAAGAGGTACGAGGCTAGATTTGTTGTAAAGGGGTTTGCACAAAAGAAAGGTATATATTTGATGAAATATTTTCTCCTATTTTTAAAATGAATTCAATTAAGACTATTTTAAGTCTTGTGGCAGTAGAATATTTGCATCTTGAACAGTTAGATGTAAAAACAACTTTTCTCCATGAGGATTTGGAGGAAGATATTTATATCCAAGAGCCACAGGGATATGAGGTCAAAGGGAAGGAGAATTTGGTATGCAGGTTGAATAAGATCTTGTATGGCCTAAAGCAAGCTCCAAGGAAGTGGTATTTGAATTTTGACAGGTTTATGACATAACAAGGTTATATTAGATGTCATTCTGATCACTGTGTTTATTATAAAAATCTAGAAAATGGAAGCTATATTATATGTAGATGACATGCTTGTTGTAGGGTCTAATATGCAGGATATAAATGTGATCAAGAAGAAATTAGCTAATTCATTTGTGATGAAGGATTTGGGTGCCGCAAATAAAATCCTTGGTATGAGAATAACAAGAGACGTGAGAAATATCAAATTGACATTGTCTAAGAGTGAGTACATAGAGAAGGTGTTGTAGAGGTTTAGAATGTATAATGAAAAACTAGTTAGTACACCTTTGGCCAACCATTTCAAAATAACTAAGGAAATGTGTCCCAAGACACAGGAGGAGATATAATACATGTCTAGGGTCCCCTATTCATCAACAATTGGTAGCTTGATGTATGTGATGGTTTGCACAAGACCAGATATTGCACATGCAGTGGGAGTTGTGAGCAAGTATATGAAAAATATAGGTAAAGAACAGTAGGAGGAAGTAAAGTGGATTCTCAGGTATTTGAGAGGTACTACTACTCATGCATTATGTTTTGGACATTCAAACACTATTCTACAAGGATATGTTGATTTAGACAAGGCAGGTGATAAAAATAGAAGGAGGAGCACCACATGGTATGTTTTTACTATAGGTGGAACAACAATAAGTTGGATTTCAAAACTACAAAAGGTTGTTGCACTTTCAACAATAGAAGCAGATTATGTTGTTGCTACAAAGGATAGTAAAGAAATGATTTGGTTACAGAGGTTTATGGAGAAATTGGGAAAGAAGCAAGAGAATATCAGGTTGTACTGTGACAGTGAGAGTGCCATTCATCTTGAAAATAACTCAACCTTCCATTCAAAGACTAAGCATATACAAATTAGGCACCATTTCATATGATCCATATTAGAAGATGGACATTTGAAATTGCAAAAGATAGACACTAGACAAAATCATGCATACATGTTAACAAAGGGAGTAACTAGGGAGAAACTGAGTTCTTGCTTAGTTTCAGTTGGTCTTCAAGCATGAAGGTGAATATGAGAAATTTACCAGGTCCAAGAAGGATAATAGTCTAGCAGATACAACAATGATGGAGTTGTTGAGATCAGTCTCCAAGTGGGAGATTGTTGGTTGTGGAGCTTGATTATCTTCCTTATTCAGAGGCCTTTGTTTTCACTCGTGTTTATACCCCATGAAGACTTTACACCCTGGAAGAATGTACACTCCTGCATGAGGGGGAGTGCAAGAGGGGTTCGGGGGAAAAGCCCCTGAAGCAAAAAATTGCCTTGTAAATGTATATTGTAATTTCATAGTAAATATGGACCATTCATTATAAGGTCGCAAATCTGACAGTAGAAGTTATGTTAGAGTTTTTTTCCCTAGAAGGAAACCCTCTTTTATGAGGGAAATGTATTGCGACTATGTATTGTTGTGAATATTGTATTATGAGTGAGGAGACTATGAGAGAAAGAAGAGGAAGTTATAGTGGGTGTGTTGTAGGTTGTATCCCTTGATTTGTTGGATAATAATAAAGGAAGGACCTAGAAATTTCTCTGGTGGATGTCGCCCACACTGGGTGAACTACATATATCTGTGTCTATTGTATTTTGTATCTTCTGTGTTTTATTTCCACATTTGTTTTATTTTATTTCTCATCGATCCTGTTTTTCTAACAGATATGCTCTCCCAGGTTCTTGTAGATACAAGGCAGGGTATGGTGTAAACCATGCTTTGTATTATTGGGATTGTTGGTACAACAAAGAATGCATCCTCTAATAAAATGAGCTACACATTATTTCATTCTAAACCAATACACATACCTCTATAAGTTGATAATTGTCACCCCGACATCAAAATTCCCTACAAATTTGTTGGTATGAGCCTCTTTGATAAGCTACAACCTTTCACCTTTAGGAACACAAAGCTTGTTTAACTTGTAGAGAAAACCATCTTGGAGATGATAGTCATCCTTACTATTACCTTCTTCTACATGATCTTGGACACGTAGCTATTAAAAACGTCTTTAAATTCCTCATATTTTGTGTATGCCTCTTTGTATGCATCATGGGTGAAAGGCTCCATGTGCATAAGAGTTCCCAAATATATGGTCTTGGATGTGGGTGTCCTCGAGAGCATGTCTACCAAATAATTAGTGCCACTCTTATTATGTTTGATGATACGATGAAATTATTGTAAAAACCCCATCCACTTGTAGCCTACATCTTTTTTAAGATTACTCTAGTCCTACAAATACTATAGTGGCTAGTGATTAGTGTGGATGATGGTCTCCTTGCCCATCAAATAACGCTTCCATTTCTTATCAACTTTAACTCAAGAAAATATGTCCTTTCCATATTTAGGGTAGTTAAGGACTTTGACATGGAACATTTCAAAATCATAGCATACTAGCCTATCTCCTTGCATCAAGACTACCCCCATAACATATCCACTTTGAAAGGCTTTTGAAAATTAGGTAATGTAAGAACTAGTGCTTGATTAATCTTTTTTTTTAGCTCATGAAAATATTTTTGATGATTATTTCCCCACTAAAAACTCTTTTTGTTGGTTGTTATGGTATGGAGGGGTGCAGCCACAACTAAAAAGGATGCTATAAACTTTTGTATGTACTATTCTTCCCCAAAACATCTCGTAGATTTAGTGACATTAGAAGGATTTGGCCACTTGAGGATGGCATCCATATTCATCAGATCTATCTTGAGTTCCCATACACCAATCACATACCCTAGATATACCAATGATTTCTGATCAAATTCACATTTCTTAAGGTTTTCCAGTAGTTGGTGATTTTTTAGAGTCTCCAACACCTACATAAGATGTGAGATATGCTCTTCCTTGGTAGAGTTATAAACCAATATATAATCTAATTAAACTATTAAAAATTAATCTAGAAAGGGACACAAGACATCATTCATCAAATGCATAAATGTGTCTGGTGCATTACATAAACCAAAAGGCATTACTATCCATTCATATAGATCTTTCCTTGTCTTAAAGGTAGTCTTCCAACTATATTCTTCTTTAACTAGTACTTGATGGTATCTTGATTTGAGATCCAACTTGGTGAAGTACTTAGCATGGGCCAATTGATATAGAAAATTGTTAATCTTGGGTAGAGGGTATAAATTCTTGAGGGTGATTTTATTCAAATTGTGTAGTCTATGCACATTCTCCAAGTCCCATTGTTCTTGGGTGCTATGATCATAGGTGACCCACAAGGTGTTTATTTTTCTGATTCTCAGATATTGATAGTTATTGCATTATGAATTTAAAACACGATTCACTTTTATATCAAAGTTATCATAGAATAACTATACAATGGAAATATCAACTATAACAATGCAGTGGAAATAACAAGATCAAGAAATATCAACCATGCATAGTAGACACAAGAGCACAAGAGTTTATCTTGGGAAACCCAATCCTTTGGATAAAAACCCATCAACCTTTCTTAGAAGAATCAATTCAATAGTTCACAATATTACCACCATGAAAAACCATACCAAGAGATATAAAGAGTCACCTCATAACCCTAGCGCAACTCTCCAAGAAGTAGCGCACAAGATACCATACCCAAAAATTGTAGTTGCTGTGTCTTCTTCCTTGCCTCAGAGTTGCGCTTTATTTTCCTTGAGTTAGAGAGATGAGTGAGTGTGTACAAATGAGGGGATGCCAATTTTATTTATATTGGTTTAGTCACTTTAGTGGGGCCAACTTCTTCTTTTGGGTCTTCAATCTCACTTTAATGTTTTCCTATGGGGTTGAATTCTCTTCTATGGTCTTCTGTGGTCTTCAATGTGGTTTGCAATGTGGAGAATGATTTCCCAAAGTTGAAAAACTTCAACACTACCTCTCAACGAGGGAGGAATTCTTCATATTTGAATTTCTTCTTTCAAAGAAAGGTTAGTCTTGAGTTCGGTTGATGTAATATTCTCTGGCATGCACCCACTTTATGTATACTTCTCCCACATAGCACCCATTTGATGTATGCTTCTCCCACATAGCACCTCAGGTATCCAATGGTCCTTGTCAAGTCAAATGATCCAGGATAGAGACCAAAACTGGGTCATCCTTCTTACCCAAGTCATCATGGCCATCAGAAAAGAATGCTCGACGCTAATACATGGAGAACATCAACACCCTTGAGCACTCTCCTTAGCCAAGTCAGCATGGCCATCATAGGAGAGTGTATTCCCGATGTTAGTACATGAAGAAAATCAACTCCCTAAACCGTTATCCTTATCCAATTCATCATGGCCATCAGAGGAGAATGTCCATCCGATGCATATGTACCTCAATTCTTTATCAGTCCTTGATCAAGTCACATGATAAAGGATAAAGACTATGCCTGGGACATTCTTCTTAGCCAAGTCAGCATAGCCATTGGAGAATAATGTACCATTCTCCTTAGCTAAGTCATCATGGCCGTAGAAGGAGAATGTTTTCCATTTTCCTTAGCCAAGTTGGCATGGCCATCAGAGGCAAAATGTCAGCCCGATACTACTATCTGGAAAAACATCATCACTTTGACTCTTTGTTAGTACTTTTCAAGTCATATGAGCAAGGATAAAGACTACACCTGGGCCATTCTCCTTAGCAAATTCACATGGCCATCAAAGGAGAATGTCTTCCCAGTGCTGCCCAAAACATCAACATTCCCTTTTAGTGAGGAAGACATTTTGCATCATGCCAAGCTCATCTTTGTATACTAGAGCTTCACTACTCCCTTCTGTATTATGTCTTGGATGATGTGATTGATCGGTGTCATATAAATCAAGAACCTCAGAGGCCATTTGATCTCCTTGATAGTGTCATTGAGATATGCATGCCTTTCTGCATCTTGAAAAGTATCTCAAAATCATGTTGTCCTCTTCCTAGTCACTACAACATCTCTAAGTAGATCCTCTAGCTCGACTAGCTCTAATGGCTCCTCCTGATAGTCTAAAGGATGGAAAACTAGATTGTATGGTCATCCTTTGGATCCTTCTACTCCTCACTATTAATATCCATATGAAACACTTTGTATCCCACAAAAGTATCCTTCTTCCAGAAGGTTTTAGCTTTGTCCTCTTCATCTTCAGTACATGGATGTAAACTGTCATGTACACAACTCTATGTATGGATAGTCTACTCCATGTCTCAAAATAGATACCATATAATTTGTTTCCTCCTGCAACTGTCACCATAACTCCCTTTAAGAGCTAAAACCCATGACCTACTTGGAACAAAGGAACAATGACAAGAACAAGAACAAGAGCAAGGAATTTTTTTTTTAGTGATGTGATCAATTATTCCTCCACGATAATCTTGCTGTAAAAAGACAAGAACATAAAACATTTCCATGGTAACCTCCATGGAATTTCCAAGATAACCCTTCTGAGACAAATATGGAAAAAAATAAAATAGAGAAAATCAATGACATCTTTATGGTAAGGTATAAAGAAGAACACATCTTCAAAATAAATATTCTTTTCATAGTTTATCTTCTAGCTCATCAATCTTAGACTCCTTTTTATTCTTTTGTGGAGTATTCTCATCAACGTCAGTTGTTGATGAATCCTATCTTCCCTTCCTTTTCTTTTGAGGACTTTGACATTGAGCGGAAAAGTGACCAAATGTATTACAATTAAGGCATCTGATCTTTGAGAGGTCCTTCTTTTTCTGTATTTGGGTTGAAGCTGGCCCTTCACTTGTATTTTTCATTTTAGAGTTTTTTCTCACTTTCTCTTTTCTTGCGTGAGCTATAAGTTCTTGAGTCCTTTCATCACGAGGTTTCTGTGAGATGTTCTTGGACAATATGTGGGCCTCTTCTTGGACACAATCAATCCATAATCAATCAAACTTGGGAAATTCCTCTCGTCCACAAACACTCTGAACAAATGACTCACATGAGGAAGGAATTCCATTAATAGTTACTGTAACAAGCTCAACATCATCAAAATTTTCTTCAATGGCTTGAAGTTGATATCTCAACTGAGAGACCTTCATAAATTAAATGACAACTAAATATGACTTTCTCATCATGATGCAACAAAGTTGATTTCTCAAGGCTATCTTCCTCCTAGTGTTATTACTTTCAAACATCTCTTTGGTAGTTTTCAACTCAACAATTTGTGGAATTAAATTATCTCTTATAGAATCTATCAAGATTCTTTTAGTCTTTGCTTCATTCCTTTTGTGTTTGACTTTCTCTTCATTACTCTCTGATTCTGAGATCTTTTCTTTTACATACTTCTGAATCTCATTTTCAACTAGGACAAAGAGTATCCTGGCCTTCCAGGATCAAAATTTTGTAACCATAAATCTTGTCTTTTATCTTGAGACTGGTCACCATATTGTCTTTGACAAAAAATTCTACCTTTAACCAAAAGTCAACCTTGACCAAAAATTCAATGTTTGACTTTGACCAAAAAATTGAAACTTAATGTCTTAGTAGACTGAGAGAACCAATAGGTGCACTAGGTTAGGGTGAGTTATCCTATGCAATATTTATCCCCAACACTCTCCAATAGATCGCTCACTGATCTTTACAAATATTCAAGTCAGTGCATTGATGGTTAACTGTGGAGTGGAAATATTTTAGCAAATCTCTGATACCATGTTGATTTTTCTAATTCTCATATATTGATAATTATTTCCTTATGACTTTAAAACAACAATCACTTTTATATAAAAGTTATCATAGAATAACTATGCACTAAAAATATCAACTATAAGAATGCAACAGATATAACAGGATCTAGAAATATCAACCATGGAAAGTAGACACAAAAGAACAAGAGTTTATCCTAGGAAACCCAATCCTTGGGAGAGAAACCCAACAACCTTTCTTAGAAGAATAAATTCAATAGTTCACAATATTACCACCATGAAAAACCATACCAAGAGATATACAAAGCCACCTCATAACCCTACCACAACTCTCCAAGAAGTAGTGCAAAAGATACCATACCCAGAAATTGCAATTGTTGTGTCTACTTCCTTGCCTCAGAGTTGCACCTTATTTTAATTGAGTGAGAGAAATGATTGAGTGTGTACAAATGAGGGAATGTCACCTGTATTTATATTGGTTTAGTCACTTTAGTGGGGCTGACTTCTTCTTTTGGGTCTTCAATCTTACTTTATTGTTTTCTTGTGGGGCCGACTTCTCTTCTATGGTATTCTATGGCCTTCAATGTGGTTTTCAATGTGGAGAATGACTTTCCAAAGTTGAAAAACTTAAACACTCCCTATCAACGAGGGATGCATTCTTCATATTTTAATTTCTTCTTTCATAGAAAGGTTTTCTTAATCCTCATTGATGCAATATTCTCTAGCATGCACACAATTGATGTATAATTCTCCCAGATAGCACCCAGTTGATGTATGATTCTCCCACATAGCACCTTGGGTCTCCAACGGTCCTTGTCAAGTCACATGATAAAATATAGAGACCACACCTAAGTCATTATTCTTAGCCAAGTTAGCATGGCCATTAGAGAAGAATTCTCGATGCTAATACACAGAGAACATAAACACTCTAGGACACTCTCCTTATGCAAGTTAGCATGGCCATCAAAGGAGAGTGTCTACCCAATGCTAATACATAGAGAACATCAACACCATGGACCATTCTCCTTAGCCAAGTCAGTATGGCCATCAAAGGAGAATGTTTGTTCGATTAATATGTACCTCGAGTCTTTATGATTCCTTGACCAAGTCACATGATCAAGGATAAATACTACACCTTGGATATTCTTCTTAGCAAAGTCAGCATGGCCATCGGAGAAGAATGTACCATTCTCCTTAGCTAGGTCAACATGATCATTGGAGGAAAATATCATCCCGGTACTACCCTCTGGAAAAGAATCAACACCTCGAGTCTTTTTCGGTCCTTGTCAAGTGATATGAGAAATGATAAAGACTACGCCTGGGCCATTATCCTTATCCAAGTCACATGGCCATCAGAGGAGAATGTCTTCTCGGTGCTGCCCAAAACATCAACATTCTCTTTTAGTGAGGAAGACATTTTGCATCACACAAACCTCATATATAGATAATGGAGCTTCACTTATCCCTTCTGTATTATGTCTCAGATGATATTTCATCTTCTCATCTGTGGATATGTACTAGATCTTGACTAGTCCCTTCTACATCATGTCTCAGATGAATTCTTGCAAGAATCTTTTGAAGTCACAATAAATTTTTCTTGCGATGCTGGTTGTGATATACTCTATCTCTATTGTACTAAGTGCTATAGAAAAATGATTTCCTAATATCGTAACTGATCTCAAGATGAAGCAACACCCCAAGGTGCTCAATATGTCTACTGCACTCCCTGCCCAATCATAATCTGTATATTCCCGCAACTTCACTTCACCACTTGAGATATATCTGAGGCCATATCTAACTGTACCATGTAGGTACATTAGATTTTTTATTTGGTGTTGTTGATCCTCTCTTTTTGGACCGGAGACTAGAGTTCTAGCATAACACATGCTTTGAAACAACCCAATGGTAGTGTCTCGGCTCTACCATAAGTTGGTTCAAGGTACAAAGCAAGTATTTGACCAGGTATCAAGGATCCAATCAACTGCTTGTAGATTGTGGGATCCACCAAATTTGAATATGAAGCATAATTATTCAACTTCTTCAGATTTTTCTCCATAGATGTAGCCATGCTATTGAACTTCATTAGTATCCCCCGATCCCAAGAAATAGTACATCTAGCCAATATCCTCCTCGTCAAAATTTTGAGTTCAAATCCCTCTTACACATGAAAATGAGCCACTATGCTTCACATAATGAGAACCAAGATCAACAGATCACCATCAAAAACCTTGTGGTAAGGGTTGAAATCTGCATCATTCTTGGTTAAAACCATTCTCATTAAGTATCCATTGAACCTAGAGTACCATTCTCCCTCTGAACCATGACTCCCTCTAAGTATGTATAATCTTTGGAACCATTTGCTCTTTCTGCATATGCCAAACTCTTTTGAAGTTTGATCTCCTATGAATTGTCCTGAGAGGTTTCTCCTCCCTACTAGATATTGAGGGTTGAGACCCTATGAACTCTATCTCCCTCTAGGATACTACTTGGTGGGGCCATTTTCCTCACCACTAGTGGAGCCACCTACTCCTCCTAATAATTGGAAGGTTTGGAATCAATGATGTGACTGATCAATGTCATATAACTCAAGGACCACGTAGGCCGTTTTCTCTCCTTGAAAGTGTCACTAAGAGATGCATGCCTTTTTTTATCCTACAAAGTATCACAAATTCATGTTGGCCTCTTCCTGTTCATTGCAACATCTCCAGGTAGATCCACTAGCTTGACTATCTCTACTAACTCCTCTTGATAGTCTGAAGGATGGACAACTAGATTGTACAATCATACCTTGGAGCCTTTTGCTCCTCACTTTCAATATCCATATGAGACACTTTGTATCCCACAAAAGTATCCTTCTTCCAAAAGGTTATAAATTTGTCCACTTTGTCTTCAGTACATGGATGTATACTGCCATGTACACAAATCTATGTCTGGATAGTCTGATCCATGTATCAAAATAGATACCATCTAATTTGTTTCCTCCTACAACTGTCACCATAGATCCCTTTGAAAGATATCATGTGTGACCTACCTGGAACAAAGGAACAATGACAAGAATAAGAACAAGATCAAGGAAAAATATGTTTTAGTGCTATGATCAATTATTCCTCCATGGTAACCTGCCATGAACTAGATAAGAACATAAAACATTTCCATGGTAACCTCCATGGAATTTCCAAGATAACTTGTCTGAGACAAAGATGAAAAACACGAAAATAGATAAAATCAATGACATCTTTATGGTAAGAGATAGAGAAAAACATATCTTCAAAAGAAATATTATTTTCATAGTTCATTTGCCAGCTCATCAAGATTATACTCCTTTGTCTTATTTTGTGGAGGATTCTCATGAACATCGGTTGTTGATGCATGCTATCTTCCCTTCATTTTCTTCTGAGAACATTGAGTGGCAAACTAACCAAATGTATTACAATTAAAGAATCTTATCTTTGAGATGTCCTTCTTTTTTTGTCTTTTGGCCAAAGCTAACCCTTCACTTGTATTTTTTTTTTTTAGAATTTGTTCTTACTTTCTCTTTTCTTGCGTGAGCTGTAAGTGCTTGAGTCCCTTGATCCTGAGGTTTTTTCAAGCTTTTCATGGACAAGATTCCTACCTCTTCATGCACACAATCAATCCATAATCGATCAAACTTGGTAAATTCCTCTCATTCACAAACACTATGAACAAATGACTCCCATGAGGAAGGAAATCCATTAAGATTTACTGTAACAAGCTCAACATCATAAACCTTGTCTTCAATGGATTGAATTTAATCTCTCAACTGGGATACCTTCATAAAGTAAGTGGAAACTAAATATAACTTTCTCATCATGATGAAATTGAGTTTATTTCTCAAGGCTATCTTCTTTCTAGTGTTCTTAATTTTAAATAATCCCTCCAAGGTGTCAAACATCTCTTTGGAAGTTTTCAACTCAACAATGTGTGTAATTAAATGATCTCTTATAGAATCTATCAAGATTATTTTAGTCTTTGCTTCATTCCTTTTGTGTTCGACTGTCTCTTCATTACTCTTTGGTTCTGAGATCTTTTTCTTTACATATTTTTTAATCTCATTTTCATCTCGGACAAAGAGTATCCTGACCTTCTAGGATTAGAAGTTTGTAGCACCATCCAGCGCATATTCTAGCTTGAGACTGGTCACCATCTTGTCTTTGACCAGAAATTCAACCTTTAACCAAAATTCAACCTTGAACAAAAATACAATCGTTGACTTTGACAAAAAAAAATCAAACTTGACGTCTCAGTAGAGGAGTCGTGATACTTCTTTAGTCAGATCCTCTTGATAATCTCTTGCTAAGGTTTTTTGTTGAGTCGTGCTACCTTGTCAGCTGAACTAGTATAAGATCCATGGAACAATGTCACTTTTTTTTTTTAGTTTATTCGGTGGTTTGGAGAGTGTTAACAATATCAGGAGCATATAATCCCCTCGTAGTGTAGTATTATTTGGCACCTTGTGGGAATTTGTCACCATCCATGTCCCCAGTCAAGATATTGATATGTCTCCTAACTCTTATCCAACCGGGTGCACTTATTTAGTAATTCATGCACATCTCTAGGTTGATAGATCATATAGTGTATTTTTCCATCTATCCATAGCATCTTCTAAATCTATGTCATAGCAGTGAACACTTCTCCAACTCAATTATCCATTGGATGTTGGATTTACATAATATTCTTGGGGCCCTGTGATTTCATATATGTTCTCTATGACTGAACTCTTCTCATTTTCATCTATGATCTTGTTATAGCTATCGCACTCACTTGGATCCACATGCAAAATAATGCGCAAGGTTTTCATCTCAAAGGACATATGTCATTACTTCAAGTTTAGCATGACATTGTTATCCAATGCTCAATCAATACCAAGTAGAGATGGATAGGGGTCTGAGTCATCCATGATATCAATAAACTCAAAGTTGTATTTGGTATTTACCCGACCAATGTTCACTTCTAATTGTTCCATCCTGCCAATAGGGTAGATTTAATATTGGTTAGAAATCCTTAGTTGAATTGGGGACCACAGTAAGTTTTATTTACCCATAAACTCCTAAGATTTATTTGGAAAATTGTTCACATCGAATCCCAATTCCAACATGATACCATCCATCTCATAGCTTTTGAGCTCAGCTGTCATCTTGAATTCTCTTCCTATGTGTTTCTGCCTTCTCACCTATAAGACGTCACATTCTGGTGGTGGGGAGGAAATAGTTATATTTGTATCATATATCCCTATACATCTCATTAACATACGGGTCAATTTATTTGTAGCTTTAGGATTTCTTAACAACACAAGAAATCACTTGGTTTTTTTATTCCACTTGGCGGTAAATGATGGGCTGCATTTCCTCTTGCACCATGCATCACATTTCTTTGTGCATACATTCTTATTCCATTACCTTGTGTTATTCCTGTAACTCTTCATGCCTGTGGGATTCATCCAATGACTTGTATGTTACTTGCCATAACTCTTTGTGTGCATGGTCTTCCTCCAATGACCTTTGTGTTGCATGCTATAACTATTCACATGCATGGGATTCCTTTAATAACATATGTGTTGCATGATGTAACTCTTTGCACACTCTATCAGTTCCTAGATCCCTTTGTGCATTGCATAGGAATTGATTTTGTTGCACAACATCAAACTTGGGAAGTTCCTGCACATCTTTTTGGATCTTCCCTTCTACATTCTAACTTGAATTTTCTCTTAATTTTGGGTCCATTTCCATCCAGATGCCTCCTTAGGTAATTACTCATACATTGAATTCTAATTTTGGGTTCTGACCTTTCCATGGATCCGTAGTCACCATATTGTAGTGTCCCTTCTTCTCTTCCCATTTTTCCAACAAGTCCGGGCAATCTTCCATGACATGATATGCACTAAGGAAATATCCATAGAGTGTGTGCAGTTTGGTACATAAGCATGAAAAGTGGCCTACTTTTCCATAATTAAAGTAGTTAAGTGGAATTCCTTCACCACCACCTCATCCTCTTCCGTTTCCTCATCCATATCCTCCTTTATTCCCTCCTTGGTATCCTCCTCTAACAAATCCTCTTTAGTCTCCACTCTTCTATTCTTCCTGGACCCAAAAAATGTATATTGTGTTCTCTTGCATTAGTTGTAGAGACCAATGATTGTTAACATCATGGCCCATGGATTTGCAAAACTCAAAAAATTGAGTATGCATAGTCTTCAGATACTTCTGTTGTGTTGGGAAACAAAGAGATATATGGTCCCATTGCCTACAAATCTCACACCATTTGGTCTATGGTCCTGTTGGGAATGGATTCAATGCACCTATTGTTGTGTAATTTCCTAGCGTGGAGCACTCATTTCTATTGTGTCCTTTAGTGCAACACATAGTACACCATACATTCTCACGCACTACCTTGGCCTTATCCATATCTTGTAGTTTCACGATGATGTTTGCAAGCTAGGATTGTACTTGTGCCATCCCTATTGAAGTCTCACCACCTCCTGGTGTATCTTCTAGGCACATTAAAATTTGCATGGCCTTTTCTTGGGTCGTCACTTTTTGCTAGGTGAGTGGAACTCAAATATGAGGCAGTAGCCCAAAAATAAACCATATTTGTATTTAATGTCTTGGAGTTGAAACGTTAGCCTATCCAAAAACATATTGAGCTGTTGGTCATAATCCCACACGGTTTCACCAACTAATTTCTTGATCTCTTTGAATTTCATGATGCACTGTGATTCTGAATTAGGTTTCTAAACTTCCCTACGCATATCTCTCTTTATGTCCAGTAAGGACTTGGCTTGTCCTTCCAGTGTAGTATCCTTGTACTTCATGTACCATGTCATGTTAGGGTCCTAACCCGCACATAGCTAGAACAATATATTCGGATGTAATAAAGGTCAATATTAATAAGGCCTTTCAATAAAATAAAATAAGACGGATGTAAGAAAAGCTAATAGAAGCTTCCGCTTCTAGAAGGATCTTCTTCTAGATGCTTCTTTTTTAGTATAAATAAGAGTCGAGGGTATGAGAACCCTAGCTTGGAGATTATTGTAATAGAGCATTGCTCGACTGGAGGTTTCCCCCTCGAAGAGGCCCGTGAACATTTCTCTCTGAATCAAAGTGCTATTTCTGTTGTTGTTGTTATATCATTTCTGTGTTATTGTGGAGACTATGTTGGTTATATTACTGTTGTTCTTCCATTTATAGCATTTTTATTATGTTTTGCATACTTTTTA
Organism: Picea engelmannii; assembly: GCA_009831015.1. Classification (NCBI taxonomy): domain Eukaryota; kingdom Viridiplantae; phylum Streptophyta; class Pinopsida; order Pinales; family Pinaceae; genus Picea; species Picea engelmannii. Next base: position 482,024 of record ML792472.1, on the reverse strand, counting down.
TATCTGGTATATTACAAGTGGTATTAGAGCACTTTCCTTGGCAGAAATTGTGGGTAATTTTTTTTCCAGGGTAGAGACGTATTCCGACGTCTTTAAGCCACAAAGGTCCGTTGTTACACACATAAACCCATGGTTGAGGGATTCATACACGCAATAAATACAAGTGGTTCTTAAGAACACATCTATTGGCCACACTTGTAACCCCTGTTGGTACCCCTTCGAGTGGTAGCGCATCAGACAACACCTGTGTATGAATCGACCTAGATTTCCTGAAGCCCTCTTTAGATAAACTGATCAACCACCTGACTGCTATAGTGTCACCAAGAACAACACTTGGGAAGATACTCTTTAGTACCTAGGTTGTCGGGTAGTACAGCTAAGGGTACGATCTATCCTCCTTAGTTAGTGCCCTAAGATATTGGGACGAGTACTACTATTGGATCCCACATGTATATCAGAGAGCTATATCACAGGGAAAACCTTTGTCTGTAGAACCCTTTAATACCTAACCCTTGGGGACAGAAACATAACCAAATTTAAACAAACAAGATATATTGCCACACGACTATGTTCGGGTTGCCAAATCACTACACATTGCTTCCTGGTTAAGCATTTGGGCATCTCATCACTGTAGTATTCTTCAGACTAGAGTATAACTCCACAGGTGTTAAAAAAAAAAAAAAAAGTCTGGAAACTTTTTCACCATTATTTGAGACCTATCCCATTGGCTTCATCTCTTCGCCCTTATCACCTTCATACATATCATTTTTCAAAAAAAAATTTGACCCCACCCGCCCCTTTTTGGTCCCCTCATCCTCATGGCCCATACCCATAGCCAAGACTTGGAAGCTCGCTTCAATACCTTGCAATCTAGTCTCACCGAGATCCAACAAGAAGTGAAACACCTCAATGCCAATGTTGTCGCCATCAATACAACCATGCAGTCCTCAATGGAGGAAATCAAACAAGAACTGACCACCCAGCTTGAATTTGTCTTTTCGTCACTCTGCATCAAGCTTCATATCCCTACAGATGACCCTTCCTCTGATGCACCTCTAAGGACCAAAGGTGAACATTCCTCTCATTCCCATAACTTTCAATACCATCACTTTCAACGTGACCTACACCTTCTGTGGGTGGATGTGACCAAATTTGATGGCTCAGACCCCACTGTTTGGTAAACCAAATGGAACATTATTTCTCTATATACAACATTACCGATGATTGGCCAAACTCCGGTATGGTGTTCTCCATCTAGATCAAGAACGTTGGCAATGGTAGCAATGGAGAAAAACTTCTCGTCAAGGGTATATTGCTTGGACACACTTTGTGGCAGAGATTTATGAATGCTTTGACACTGACACCAACCATTTGGGCCATTTGACAAAGTTGAAACAATCAGGAATAGTGGAAGACTTTATATCTGCCTTAAAGCACCTGGCTTTTCGGACAGAGGGCATGTCTGATGCTTTTTTCCGAGAGTGTTTTATCAGTGGCCTCAAGGATGATATTTAGGTCGATGTCCTCATGTCTTGGCCTCAGAGTTGGGTGGAGGCTACTAAAAGAGCTAAAGAAGCACAACAAGTTGTATCTTCTCAAAACCGAAAACCATCCTTTGTCCCTCGCCCTAAACCAATACATCCCACTACTCCCTCCACTCCACTAAAGATCCAAAAATTGACCTGTGATGAAATGGTTGAATGCCAACTCAAAGGCCTTTGTTATAACTATGATGACAAATATTTCCTAGGCCACAAGTGTAAAGAACAAAAGCTTTTTATGGCCATCTCAGAGGATATCTTGGAAGAGGATGTAGAAACTCCCTTTGTGTCTGAGTCACCTAAATCCACTGACATAGCCCCTCCCTCAGACCCTCCTGAAGTAGAACCAGTCATTTCCCTCAATGATCTCACTGGCTTCTCCGCTCCCCAAACCCTCAAGCTAATCAGTTACATCAAGCATCGAAAGGTCATCATTCTAGTTGATAGTGGCAGCACCCATAATTTTATTCATTGCCTCATTGCCCAAGAAACTCATTGCTACATCCATGCCATCAATAATTTCCAAATCATGATTTCCAATGGTGGTTCCATGAAATGTGGAGGGCGTTGTGAAAATGTGCGTCCCCAAATTGGTGACTACCACCTGAAATCCCATATGTTTGCTATCGACATGGGAGGTTGTGACATTGTGTTGGGTGTAGACTGGCTAAGGACTTTGGGTCCCATTCTCATGGATTTTAAAGACTTAACCATGCAATTTGGCCAAGAGGGCCACCAATATAAGTTCCAAGGAATCACCGCTGGTTCACCAGAGATCATTAGTTCCCATCGCATGGAAAATCTACTCAAAAAAGGTCATTCTAGTGTTATCACCCAACTCCATGCCATACAAGCAACAGAGACACCCTCGGTCCCGCAAGACCTCCAAGCCATCCTTTATAAACCTCAATTGGTATTTTCCACTCCCCAAGGAATCCCTCCTTCCCTTGGTGTTCATGATCATTCCATTCCCCTTGTACTCGGAAGCCTTCCTCCCAATATCCGTCCGTATCGTCACCCCTTTTCCCAAAAAAATGAAATTGAGAAAATGGTCTAGGAACTCCTTAATGCAGGCGTTATCCACCCTAGCATGAGCCCCTACTCTTCTCCTGTGGTCATGGTCCTGAAGAAAGAAGGTTCTTGGTGAATGTGTCCTGACTTCCGTGCCCTCAACAAACTTACCATCAAATACAAATTCCCCATTCATGTCATTGATGACCTCCTGGATGAATTGAGTGGCATCCAATTCTTCACTAAACTTGATCTTCATTCAGGCTACCACCATATACGCAGGAAAGAGGCAGACATTCCCAAGACTGCCTTTAGAAATCATGAGGGCCACTATGAGTTTTTGGTCATGCCCTTTGGCTTGTGTAATGCCCCCTCCACCTTCCAAAGCCTCATGAATCATGTCTCCCGTCCTTTTCTCCGCCATTTTGTCTTAGTTTTCTTCTATGATATCCTCATCTATAGAAAAACTTGGACAAACCATATTTCTCATGTGGATCGAGTTCTCCATCTACTCTCTCAGCACCAAATTTTCCTAAAATAGTTTAAACGTGCTTTTGGCACCTCAAAAGTAGAATACTTGGGTTATCTGGTTGGCAAAGATGGCATTAGGGTGGATCCTAAAAATATTGAAGCTATGCAAGACTTGCCTCACCCAAAGACTCTTAAGAGCTTATGTGGCTTTCTGGGCTTAATAGGGTATTATCGCAAGTTTGTTAAGAATTATGGGAAGATTGCAGCACCTCTCACTACTCTCCTCAAAAAGAACTCTTTCACTTGGACTCTAGCTGCTGCTCAAGCTTTTCAAACCTTGAATATGGCCATGTGCACCACTCTAGTCCTCGCCCTTCCTGATTTCACAAAGACCTTTGTGTTGGAATGTGATGCCACAGGGAAAGGAATGAATGTTGTCCTTATGCAAGATGGTTTACCTTTGGCCTTTACCAGCAAGCAACTATCTGAAAGAAATCTAGGCAAATCCATCTATGAAAAAAAAATGTTGGCTATTTTTCATGTCGTTGATTTGTGGCGCCCTTTTCTATTGGGGAAACGTTTCCAAATTAAGACAGACCATCAAAGACTCAAGTATTTTTTGGAACAACACATTTCCTCCCCAGAACAACAAAAATGGGTGACTAAACTCTTTGGATATGATTATGAGATCATTTACAAGAAAGGAAAAGACAATGTGGTTGTGGATGAACTGTCTCGAAAATATGACGATGAAGGATCCCTTTTTTCTCTTTCATTCATTGTACCATATTGGCTCCAAGCTGTTCACCAGGAATGGCTACAAGATCCCAAAAGTTCACAGTTGATCCATCAATTGCAGTCCAATGCTCCAGCTTCCCCAGGGTACTCTTGGCTCCATGATGAACTTCGATACAAAGGTCATTTGTATTTAGGTAAACAATCAAAGATTAAATCCACGGTACTTTTTGAGCTTCATGCTACACCCACAGCAGGGCACTCTGGGTTCACCAAAACCTATGACAGGGTCAAATGTTCCTTTTTATGGGATGGTATGAAACAGGACATTCGTAATTTCATAGCTGAATGTGATGTGTGTCAATGCAACAAGGGAGAAACAGTCAAATCTCTGGGCACACTACAACCACTCTCAATTCCACCTACTATTTGGAAGGATATCTCTATGGATTTTATTACTGACTTACCCAAATCGGGAAATAAATCCATCATCATGGTGGTTTTTGATCGCCTTTCCAAGTATGCTCAGTTCTGTGCCCTTCAACACCCATTTACAACATCCACAGTGGCTCAAATATTCATGGATCATGTCTTCAAGCTTCATGGCATGCCACAGTCTATTGTTTCTGTTCGCGGCCCAACTTTCACAAGCAATTTTTTGGCAAGAAATATTCAAGATACAAGGCACCGAATTGCATCTCAGCACAACCTATCATCCCCATACTGATGGCCAAACGGAAGTTGTCAACAAGTGTTTGGAAACATATTTGAGGTGTTTTGCCTCGGAAAAGAAAAATCAATGGGCTCAATGGTTACCCCTAGCTGAATGGTGGTACAACACTTCATACCATGCAACTACACGCATGACTCCTTTTTAAGTGGTATATGGGTAGAATCCACCTTCAGTTCTCTCATAATTACCGAGTGCCTCGAAGGTCCAGGCGGTTGACCTAACACTTACAGCTCGAGAGGCTATTCTCTGTACCCTCAAAGAGAATTTGGTCATGGCACAGAATCGCATGAAGAAACAAGCAGATCAAGGTCACTCTGAACGTCAATTTACAGAAGGGGATCAGGTGTTTCTTCGATTGCAACGTTACAAGAAAACTTTCCTCAAGGTCGCGCATTGTCAGAAGCTAGCACCCAAATTTTATGGTCCTTATACCATTCTCAAGTGTGTGGGACAAGTATCCTATCAGTTATCTTTGCCCACCCATTCAAATCTACATCCTGTTTTTCATGCTTCATGCTTAAAGAAGGTGATTGGAGCTAAGTGCCAAATTCAAGCCATCCTTCTAGATTTAGCTGAAGAAGGATCCATTTGGCTACAAACAGAAGTAGTTTTGGACTAGCATGAGCGTCGCCTACGTCAGAGAACCATCAAGGAAGTGCTAGTACAGTGGAAATATACAACTCCAACAGATGCCACTTGGGAACCATCTACCATTTTGCAACAATTTCTTCATCTCAAGCCTTGAGGACAAGGTTGTTTTTAAGGGGGAGGACATGTTAGGGTCCTAACCCGCACATAGGTAGAACAATATATTCAGATGTAATAAAGGTCAATATTAATAAGGCCTTTCAATAAAATAGAATAAGGTGGATGTAAGAAGACCTAATAGAAGCTTCCACTTCTAGAAGGATCTTCCTCTAAATGCTTCTTTTTTAGTATGAATAGGAGTCGAGGGTATGAGAACCCTAGCTTGGAGATTATTGTAATAGAGCATTGCACGACTGGAGGTTTCCCACTCGAAGAGGCCCGTGAACATTTCTCTCTAAATCAAAGTGATATTTATGTTGTTGTTCTTATATCATTTCTGTGTTATTGTGGATATTATGCTGGTTATATTACTGCTATTCTGTCATTTCTAGCATTTTATTTATGTTCTGCATACTTTTTATATCTGGTATATTAGATGTCATATCTCTATATTTTAAGGAAGTATCCAATTATACAATCTTGGATTCTTTCTCCATGATTCTCTTTACATACCATATAGATTCACATGTGAACTAGTGATACTCTGCATCATCTCTTCTCGTCCCATGAAACATGGGAAGCCTCATAGTTGAATCTTGGTTCGCCATACTTGATCCAGAATTGTTTCTTCCTAACTGATTGTTGCTTGGTGTTGATGTTGATGCTCCTCTTTGTGAAGTATTGATGACTTCAAATTCTTATTCACTCATATGTTCTCCTCTTTCTTCTTCTACTCTTATCTCTACACTTTCTTTGTTTATTTCTTCTTGGTGACAAATGCATAAGGGAGGTGGTTCAAAGAAGGGGTTCCTCCATACTCTCTCATATTATTTGGTGAGGGATCCAAAATATCTCCCTATTTGTATCCACGTAATCCTACTCATAAATTCTAAGGCATTTGCCCCTTCTTAGAGGGCTCCATCACTATATTCTACACTATTTCTCTGTGTTGCATATTCCTCTTATGCGTCTGCCTATTTTTCTAGCCAAGGGGATATGACTTCGTGGTATTCATCTATACTTACACTAATTTTGGTAATATGATACCTTTCTCCTAATCTCACGCTTATTTGATGATCTCTATTCTTCTATTCTTCTCTCTCGCACAAAAAATTATCATGCACACCCTCCTAGTATAGTTTATTTTCTCTTCATATCGAACATGACTACTCATTCTACACCCCTTTATTTCTCTTCTATTCTTCCTTACTTGAATTTCCTCCTTAGCTCTTCTCTTCTTGCATATCTCTCATCTCTATTTCTCCTCTACTCTCCTAGATCCATTCTTGGCTCACCCCATATTCTATTTCTTGGGATCTCTTCTTCTTGATCCATTATTTATTTCTTTCCCCCCTTCTTTCCACCCCCCCCTTTTCACAAGGGGGTTTACTCGACCATCCTATTGGGCTCCATGGAAACTATCCCCTTCTCTACAAACAACATCTTGATCAACAAAGGAAACTCTTCCAACAATATTCTTCTAGGGATAGCAACAAACTTCCTTTAAACAATGTTGATAGATTCCTTGCACTCACAATAAAACTCAATGATATACCCTTCCTTAACTTAGTCAAACCAGAAATTGACTTCTTTGGCCCACTTATTATTCATAGGTTTTAGCCTATTCATCATATTCTGGTCCAACACAAGTGATTCTTGCGCTCCGTAGGTAGATTTAATCTATGTCTACCTATTTATCCATTCATGCAATAAACAAGGAAACTCAACAAGCAAAGTTTCATGTAAATCGTTATATATGTACCTTTGTTTCCATAGATCAAGGTTGATCTACATATTTATGGTCTATCATCATGCAAACTCATTCTCCTTCTCAGATACTCAGTATTTTATCCCCTCCCTAGAGGGTTTTGACCTTATTGTTTTTCTTCAACATCTAGTACAAAATATTCAGGTCTTGACAACATAACCATTTGTTAGATATTACAAGGGTATTAAACCTAGGGTTCGATAGGATTTAGAAACAAAAAAACCATAAGCATCATTATATTCAATCTTCAAAGACTAAAGAAGGCCTCAACTAAGATTCCATGAGAATCACAAAGACCATAGGTCTTGTGTCGAATGTGAAGGAATAACACATACATGAAATCTCCATCAAATAATCATTCACTCATTTAGAACTACATGAAGATTGTTGTGCATCATAATATAAACATACATACACTCAAACCATAACTCATCAACATACATAGATAATCTACTTAATATTTCATTCATTAAACTCAAATTAATGTAAATACATTCTCATAGAATAAAAATCGAAGCCTGCTCAAGAAACAACAATGGTAAGCATAACAAAGTCACTTCATGTGCTAACATATTTATCTCATTAACACACATTATCTTTGAACATCAAAAACCGATACACGACTAAACTTCAAGATCTATCTCAACTATCTCTTCCTAATTCTCTATCCACATTCACCTGCTCTCATGATAAAAAACCCAACCAATTACTTATTTGCATGCATACCCCCATATATTTAATGAAGTGTGGAAATCAAAACTAACTTGATAGCTCATCTACAACCTTGACCATGACCAGTCAGGTTGTTACAAAAATAGTTACAAATATTGTAAAGGATATTCCTAGATATGGCCTACATGAGATCTCTTTAAGTCCCTTAAGTGCGGTACACAATGGGTTGTCACACAAAATATCTCCTTGGTTGGTGTAGATGCTAAACCTTCGCACCACACATTGTATCTTCTTGGGAACACATATAGTGTTGAATTGTGGCACATGTGCATCTTTTTCAAAACATTAGGTTCCAACACATTGAATACATCAGACTACCAATGACATTAGAATTGGGAACATGTTCCATGTCTTTGGACACTATTCAAAAATTAGTTTTTCTCCCACAAGAATTGGTACCTTGATCAGTTTTGCAATCTTGCATGTTGAAATGCTTCAAGAGTATTTCAATGTACTTTTTCTAATTTAACCAAATATTTCTAACAGTCTGATCTCTCTTGATATCCATTCTCAAAATGAAGTTCACTCCACCAATATCCTTCGTGTCAAACTTGGAGGACAACTACATCTTCACCTCCTTTATAACATTCATTATTTTTCCAACCAGTAGCATGTCGTCAACATACAATGATACATATATGAAACAACCATTTTCTTCCTTGGAATATACAAATTTATCAACCTTTCTTCTCACAATCCCAAAATAAGGATTTATGTGTCAAAATTTTGATACCACATCCTTGGTGATTTCTTTAGACCATAAAGGGATATTTTCAATTTGCATACCATAGTTTTCTTACCTTTTACTACAAACCCTTTGGATTATTTCATGTAGATTTCTTCTTCAAAGTCCCCATGTAGGAATTTTGTCTTCACATCAATTTTCTCTATATCAAGATCGAATTCTACAGCCAAAGACATTAGTACTCTAATAGAAGTTAATTTTGCAGCAAGAGAGAAAAGCACATTGAAGTTGACTCCCTTGAAGTGGGAATATGTAACACACTCAACCCCTAAATACCCTTTCTAGGGATGGGGCATCACAATTTTTATTACTCTAATCATATAGAATCATCTCTTCGAGGTCTTCATCCTCTTCTACTCACACGTAGATTTCTAACGACTGTTATTGGGCTCTAATCTAGCCTCTGGTTTGCAAGATATGGCCTCCTGAAGTTCTTCAAGTGTTATTAGTTGAGGGCCACGTGGATCCACCTCATTAGTACCATCCCCAAGTTCCTATATCCATGGGGAAGGTTCATCCACAGTCTAATCCATCGACAGGACATGGTCTTCATTTAACGCATGAGCTAGAGGGAAGTTCGGTGTTCAACACTGATCACCCCTTTACCTTTCTACAGACATGTCCTCCGAAGTCCCAAATTCCCCAACTCCTGAAGGGTCCAATATCTCCATGTGGCTCCAGCTTTCAGGCCTTTCAACTTACCCATGACCTTGCATCCCAAACCCCCAAAGTCCCGTAGTCCCGGACTCTCAAAGGGTCCACCCTCGCACGTGGTGATGTACTAAATACAAAATCAAGTACAGGTGGGTGCCAAATTCTCCTTCTGCCAAATGGACCAAACAGGTAAGTGCCAAGGATGACATGCCGAAAGGAAGTGAGGAGACATGGACCCTACAATGGGTGACACATATCACACTTCAATGGGCAGATAGGGTCTGTGAAATGTCTGAATCCAAGTGACACATGGCACGTCAAACGTGGGTCCATGTCACCCTGGGTGACATCAGCATGCCAAGTCACCCCAGATTGATCACCTTCCAAGCCCTTCGATATCATGGTCAAGGTGTGTCCACATAACCCCTGGATCTATGGCCTCCATTACTTCGTAACTTCAATGTTTGGGGAATCCGTGGTGTGACTACCTCCTTGCTCCCGGAGTTGGGTGCTTTAACATCCCTATTTTCCCAAAGAAGGAATTCACCGAAGTTACCTCGGCGTAGAACCAACGGTCAATGGGACTCCCAAATACCCTTGGATCTGTGTCTCATGTTACTTCACTATTGATAAGAGGATCAAGATTTAACGGTGGGGCAGGTCTATCTTCCACGGTTAGGGAAACCACTAGGCATCGGTCGACCTTGTGGGTAACCATAACAATCATTTTCCTTTAGCTCCGAACTCCTGAAGTTCTGAAGCCAGAAAGGCTTAGCTCCATTTGGGACCTAGTGCAGGGTTCCCATACCTTGGTCATAAGGGTCCTTCGAAAACTCTCATGGGCTACATGATAATCTCTTAGTTTTGAATTGGTTAAGGACACGAGCATGATCCATCAGTCATATGGGTGAAAGGTCTAAAGGATGCACCCTCCTTCCATAGGGTTTGAACTTATTATTCCCACGAAGGTAGAATCTATAGGTTGGCAGGACTTAAGCATTCCAATAAACTCTTTCGTGACATTGTTGTAGGCTTACATCCCATAGCTCTCTAGCTTCTCAGCTGAAGTAAACAAAAGACACATCAAAGCATGGGTTCACAGAGAAGTAATACACATTTCTACAATAATATTTCAATAAAGAACTCAATCATAAACATATAAATATATTCACTCATCATTCCATTTCAACACACAAAGTATAAAAATAATTATCAGAAAACCAGAGTTTGTAAAGTGACTACTGAAAGGGGTGCATGTTTCCACCCAACCATAGGCACAACCACTCCTAAATGGATTTATCGTTGGCCACCCCCTAGCTATACCACTATGCTTCGAGAGAAACTTTTTCTTCTTACTTAGCGATAGTTAGGAACAAAGGTTACTCTCCTACTCCCATGGGACCTTGGCAATGGGTTTTCTCTATACCAGGCATGGAGGTCTACATGAGTACCTTCATAGTCACTCATCAACCCATTTTATTATATTGAAAATGAAAACCTTTCCAACAGCTTCTTGTGCCCATAACGAGCTCATTTTCCAGTTCTTCCTCGAATCAGAGAGTTACAAACACTCTTTTCTCTTCTCTAGATTGGCCTTTCGACTCTGATCTCTTAGCAGATCTCCCTCCCTCCGTCTCTGCCCATGAATTACCTCTTTTCTTACCTTCCTCAGCAATGTTGCATGGGTCTGAATCCACAACTCATGGTCAAGTATGGAAGTATTTCATATGGGTACTTTTCCGCATCTCCTCATTAAATCTTGAGGAGGACTCTTCTAGCTACCAATATGACTAGTAATTCATTTATGGGTCAGAGGACTATTCTAAGTCTAAGTCATTAAATCTAGTAAGGTACTGGTTTGGTGGAGGAGTCATCTCAACCATTTTTGGTTCCCCTCCCCCTATGTCTCATAGAATCCATGGTCTATCCTAGAAAACCCCCCTTTCAACAATTATGCAACACCTTTCCATTTTCTGTTAATAACATAAAATACATACATTGATCTTTTATTAAAAAAAGGTTCATCAAATCAAACATTCACACGTATCTAGTCTTTCATAGTCTCTTGGATAGTTATAGTTATATTTACAAACTGGGGGAAACAGGGGTATTACAATCCCCTCCCCCTTAAAGTAACATCGTCCTCGATGTTCTATCTGCCAATGTGCTTTGTATGTACAGAAGTAAGCAAAAATGGGTATGCTTGTTTCATGGAATCCTCCATTTCCCATGTAGCCTCATCTGGCCAAAGTGTTTCCACTACACCTTTACCCATGCAATAGTTTTGTTCTTGAGTGGGATTTCCTTCCTATCTATTATGCATTTTGGTTCTGGCAGGAATTCTCCCTCCGGTTCCACCTGAATCATAGACCAGTCAATTATATGATTATAATCAAGTGCATATTTCTTCAATAATGAAACATGGAAAACATTATGTGCCTTCACTATGGGAGGAAGCACTAATCTATAGGCCATAGGTCCCACTCTATCCAAAATTTCAATGGGTCCACAATATTGAGGTGCCATCTTGGCACAAGCTCCCATTCTCAAGGAGAACTTCCTGGGTCTAACTCAGAGATACACATGATCCCCTATTTTGACCTCTCTAGGAGTCATCTTTCTATCTACATAGATTTTTTTGCTATCCTGAGCTATTTTCAGATTCTGGTTTATATGAATTACTTGTTGCTTCATTTGTTTTATCATATCTATCCCAATTGTAATTCTGTCTACTGGGTTATCCCAGTTGATTGGAATCTTGCACTATCTACCACAAAGGGCTTCAAAAGGGCTTATCTTCAATGACTCTTGATAGCCATTGTTGTAGGTAAAATCTACCAATGGTAGGTAGTCTTCCCACTTCTTAGGCTGATGCATGACATGCATCCTTAACATGTCCTCTAACACTTGGTTTACCCTCTCTGTCTATCCATCAGTTTGTGGGTGATAGGTTGTACTAAACAACAATTTAGTCTCAAAACCAAGAAATAAATATTTCCAAAAGATTGAATTAAATTGCATATCTCTGTCAGATATGATCTCCTTAGGCATGCCGTGCAGCCTAAATAATTATTTCATGAAAATACTTGAAATATCTATTGCCTTGAAAGTTGAGTTAACGGGGATGAAGTGAGCAACCTTTCTCAATTTTTCCACCACTTCCATGATGGCGTCATTTTATTTGTCCTATTTTGGTAATCTTGTGATGAAATCCATGGAGATGGTTTCCCATTTCCATTCTGGAATTGGTAGGGGCTGCAACAACCCTACTGGATGCTAGTGTTCTACTTTAACCTGTTGACATTCTATACATTTAGCCAATTTATCAGCTATGTCATTCTTCAATTTGGTTCAATAAAACAGTTTCCTAGTGGTTGTGATCATTTTCCGATAACCAAGATGACCAATATATGGTATTTTGTGTAGTTTATCCATCATGAACCTCTTCAAGTCATCAAATTTCTGGATATGCAACCTACCTTTGTAAGTTTGCAGACCATCATTCAACAATTGATAACCTTTGTACTTCAACCCTATGGGATCTTGTTCTAAGTATGATTTTGCAGTCTCAAAGAATGCATTTGTTTCTTGTGCACTCTTGACTCTCTCTTCGACATCTGTTTCATAGGTTCTTACAACTGCCAAGTTAATCACTTTCACACTTATTCTAAAGGAATCAACCACCCTATTTTCTCTTCCTTTGATACGTTTGATTTCAAAATCTAACTCACTAAGGAGAGCCACCCATCTAGCTTGTCTAACATTAAGTTTTGGTTGATCAAACATGTACCTCAACCCACAATGATCTATCATAAGCACAAATCTTCTACCTAGGAGGTAATTCCTCCATATTTTTAAAGCATGTACTATGGTCTATCATAAGCACAAATATTCTACCTAGGAGGTAATTCCTCCACATTTTTAAAGCATGTACTATGGAAGCCAATTCTATATCAGGGGTCACATAATTGATTTCATGCGCATTCAATTTTCTTGATTTGTAGCAAATTACATGTCCTTCTTGCATAAGGACTCTTCTGAGTCCTTCCTTGTAGGAATTTGTACACACAAGGAATTCCTTGTTTGGGTATGCAATATTGAGCATAGGTGCATTAGTTAGAAGGTATTCAACTCTTGGAATCTCTCTTCACATTTTTATGTCCAAAAGAATTTAACTCCCTTTTTCTGAAGGGAGGAGATTGGGCAACCAATCTTGGAAAATCCTTTTATGTACATCCTATAGTATCATGCTAGGCCCATAAAGGATATGATATAAGACATATCATTTTGGGTAGTCCAATCCATAATGGCCTTGATCTTGTTAGGATCAACTACCACTCCTTCTTCATAAATAACATGGCCTAAGTAATGGATTTGTTTCTGGAAAAAGTTACACTTACTAAAATTAGCATAGAGATGGTGTTTTCTTAGTACTTGAAGTAATAGCTTGAGATGTTATTCATTCTATTCCCTATTCTTGGAATATATTAGGATATCATCAATGAAAACCAATACAAATCTATCCAAGAACTTACTGAGCACATTATTCATTAAGCACATAAAAGTGGTCGATGCATTGGTTAGCCCAAATGGCACCACCAAAAATTCATAGTGATCATATATTGTCCTAAAGGTTGTTTTGTGGATGTCTTCATCCTTAATTCAGACCTAATGGTATCCATACCTCAAGTCAATCTTGGATAAAATTGTAGCACCCCTTATTTTTTAAAACAAGTCATCGATCCTTGGCAAGGGATACTTATTCTTTATGGTCATATTATTGAGTTTCCTATAGTCTATGCAAAACCTAAGTGTGCCATCCTTATTTTTCACAAACAAGGTTGGTACTCCCCATGGAGACACACTAGGCAAAATGTAGCCTTTGTCCATCATTTACTCTAGCTGAAGCTTGAGCTCAACCAACTCTTGTGTACTCATTCTATAGGGTGTTCTAGACACTGGCACTACTCCTAGTGCAATCTCTATTGAAAACTCAATATCTCTTCTTAGATGTAGACCTGATACCTCTTTTAGGAACACATCTTTATACTCTCTTAATATGGGATGGTCCTCTAGGCTTGATTTTGTGTCCTCAACAGAGTCCAACACTTGTATTGCATACAAAGGAAATCCTTTTCTGCAATACTTCTTCACATGAAGGGATGCTATTTGTCTCACTGAGACATGCTTTTGAATCCCTTGTAGGGTAATCTTCCTCCCTTCTTCATTTTCACACTCCAAAGTTTTATTGTAACAATCCAACTAGGTTTTATGGGTAGCCAACTAGTCCATGCCAATCAAAAGGTCATAAGAACCTAAAGGGAGTATGTTTAATGTTTCTTGGGTGGATAATCCACTGATAATGAATTGGCATGCTGGTATGATCTCTGTTAATTTTCTTTTGGTCCCAGTGGATAGTTGTACCCGCCATGATTTAACATGTTTAACTTGTTGCAATTTACATTTCTCAACAGTTTGAGAGGTAACATAACTCAAATTTGAACCATGGTCAATTAAAATGGAAACTAGATGGTTGGCAATCATACCTTCCATTTCCACCATTGAATCTTTGTGGTTGGCTTGTATATTATCCAAGGATGCATAAATATGTGGTATTCTCCTAGCCACATCATTGACTATGGTAGCCTCTTGGATGTTGTAGACCCTCCTATTGTTATGTTGCCTATATGGGCAGTCCCTCAAAAAATGTTATTCTCCACAACCCCAACATTTCAAGGGTTCTGCTATCACATATAGTTGTCAAAGGTAGTAGGTCGTTCAAGTTCATGGTATTCACAGGAAGCATCTGAGCGTAGCATGCAGAGCAACTCATTTCAGGCTTAAAATACAAACAAACAGGTTGAATTTTGTCAGCAGTGGATAGTCCCGGGTATTTGGGATTTCAAAATTGCACGAAGTATAGCGCCATGAGAAAGGCTGAAGCCCGAAGTCCCGAAGTAGATCTCGGTCGTCGATTTGAAAAGGGAAGATCTGATCCATTGATCTAAAGAGGGCATATTTGAGCCATTGATTGCAAATCCTCGCTCAAGATCAATACGACCACAGTCCATTGTAGGGACGTGACGTGCTCAAGCGATAATTTTATTAAGCGATCTTGCAATTAAATCCATGGTTTGGAAAACGTAATACGTGGAAAAAGGTGGTGGATTGAGGGCTCAAAAGTGGTGTGAACCCAAACCACCTTTGAGCGGCCCGACAATCATGTGTTTATATAGCATCTTATCCGAGAGCAGCATGTGGCCGCCCCCTAGGCACTAAGAAGCGTGTCAATCCCGATGTAGGTAGTTAATGAGAGTGAGAGATGTGGTTGAAGCATCATCTCACCACATAAATATAAAACATGCATAGAGCGGTTGTAAAGGTAGACTGTCAATCCAAAGCTTCCTTATGGACATATTTTCCTGTAAAGCACATAAATGCATTTGGATCACATATGACATGAGGAGGCCTACACAATCTGACAGAGCAGGTGCCGAGTGAAAACATTAATGCAGTGGTTCAATCACACTCCTGGTGGTTGCAACATTTATGAGTATCTATAGGAAGTTTTAGTATTTTGTTATGGTCGATGGTTGAGCTAGGCTCCCGCATTGTAAAGCTTTGATGAAAGATTTCGTTATCTTTTATGTAATAGGATTTGAGATTTCTTGTTTAATATAAGTTAGCTTCTTTCCATCTCTCTGTGAAATCTATGTTAGAACACTCGGGCATGGAGGATCCAATCGAGGGTCGTATGTTGTTGTTATGAAGGTTTGATTTCAGTAGTATTGTGACCGGGTTTAATCAATTAGTTTTGTTATCTTTTTCCCTCTCACAATGAAGATCTCGTGCATGGATGATCCAGTTGAGTTGTTGTAGTTGCATCATGATGTATGCTTGATCATTGTGTTTTTGTGACTGTGTTGCTTAAATATACTTTAGTGTCTTAAACTTTGAATCCAAGAGGATCTTGTGTTTGAGTTTTTCTTCCTCATGTTGCTGGAAGACCTGATTTCCATAGCAGATCTCTACATTCTCCTCACCAAGTCTTCCTTCTATTCACCTTTAATATAACTTACTAACTGAATTTTAATCAACACCTCATCTCCCTATGCATACCAGTCCAGTTTTCTGAGATAAAGCGATATCATATTGAGTCTGCACCTATTCGACCCTGCTTAAACTTATTCATTGTGACATACAAACTGATGGGTACTGGTCTTACCTCCCTTGCAATTAGGAGGTGACTTCTAATGCTAACATTTCTGGCGTCGTTGATGGGGATTAAAGTGAAGATATCTTCCCTGGGAGAACGACAAAGAGCTTCTGATTTTGAAGGTGCATCGGATATCAGAACCATTGAATATTGCATCTTGCACCTAGCAACTCCACCATCAAAGACTCCACTGGGGAGGATCCTATTAACAAAAAAATCACCATACCGAAGGGAAAGACCTAGTATCAGTCTATGAGTTTTCTTCATGAAGTCTTATTCTTCTTTATCAACTCATTTCTCTCTTTCCCTTCACATATAATGAGGATTATCCTCTACTTTGTATATTCATATGACAATAATCCTTCCTTCCTTCATCCATCCTTGGAAGAAGAAGGCATGCCCTCTTCTTGTGTTGTAGATTTTGATCCTGTGTCTTCACCTCAGCCTATTCATAAAAGTGAGATTTGTATTGCATATCCTCTCGAAATTAATCACCCTTGTAGCCTTGAAGAGGTTGAAAATGATTCACAGCCTTCTCAGATCTCATTAACTCCTATTGTTTCTGTTGAACCTCCCCATCCTCTTGTTGAATCCCATATTCAACCCACAAATTTTCAATCTAATATTAGAGATAGGATGTTTAAGCCTCTAACGCTACCACATCACCTGCATCCTTATCCTCCTTATTCCTTTGAGTATCTTCCTCATTTTTTTGGGGAGGATCATGTTACAACTGAGAGGCACTTGGGGGCCTTTGAGAACTTTATTGATCAGTTTGAGATCATTCATGATGATGTTACCATGAGGTTTTTCTCACATTCCCTGTCTGGAGATGTTGTTGTGTGGTTTAGATGTCTGGAGGTCAATTCTATTGGTTCCTGGACTAAGCTATGCCATGCTTTTTTAAAGTGTTGGGGTGAGAAAAAATCCCTTGATCACTACTGGTTTGAGTTTAATGCCTTGAGGAGAGGGGAAGAGGAAGCCTTCATTGTCTTCAACAAGAGGTGTTTTAGTGTTTATCATAGTATGCATATGGAGATTAAACCCACAAAGACTACTACCATGGTGTACTATGTCATGGCTCAGCATCCAGAGCTTGTCCTTCTCCTGAGAGAAAGGAAATATTCATCATTAAGACATCTATTTGAAGATGTTGTAGAGGTCAAAAAGAACATCATGGATAGCAAGTGGGTTCATAGGAAGGCATATCTAAAAAAATTGCATGTACATGAGCAAGAATATTGTCAATCTGTTTCAGATTCTGAGAAATAAGATAGTGAATATGAACTAGATCTGGAACAACAACAAGGAAGTAGGTATGATTCATAGTTGGAATCAAGCTCTTCAACATTTGCATATTTTTCTATGGGCAGGAACGTATATCAATCTTATGATCATTTTCTAGAACATTTTGAGCATGTAGTAGTGGTTGATTGCATAGATAACTGTATGTTCTTGGTTGATCATAGTTATGATGTTCTAAATCCTGTTGCACCTTTATCTTGTGACCATTCTTATGAAGAAGAGACGATAGTTGTTGATGATCAAGAGTTGGTCTCAAAAGAACAAGGAGGGAATTTATTTGCAAGTAGAGAGAATTTTATAGAGGTGTAGCCTAGTCTTCTAAAGCAACTAGGATTCTGTCACATTATTCATGATCCTGTGGCCATATACATGGAGTCATACATTTCATATGTTCTGAAATTTTCAAATTGCATTACTTCACCAATACTCACAGGCGAGTATGGTGTTATGAAAGATATCCAGGACCACACTATAGAGCCTTTTCCTTTATTAATTAAGGAAAAGCATTGGGTTGAAATAAGCTATCCTAGACTCGCAGAAAACACATAGTAGCATGTAAAGGAGGAGCTTAGTGGGTAGTTTATCTCCTGTCCAGAACCTATAATTGAGAAGGTATCACTTGGTATCATCCATCCTACATCAGTTCTCCACCCACATGTGCACTCTGAGAACATCACATGATGGGTGAGATGCAATAAAGGACAAGAGTTAATTTCTTACCAGTTGAGCTCCCTTGATTATAAATTTTGTGACCCTGTGGGATTATATATGGAGTTGTGTTTTCCAAAGCATTGGAGCCTGCATATTTATTCACCTTATCATCATTTGGGGGTATAGTCAGTGTTCCAATTCATGTATTCATTTTGTTGTCACACTTCCTTAGCCTTTTGTGGATTATCTGTAGTAAAGAGAAGGATCATATTACTAGACAGTCTGGGTGGCTATGGTGGAAGTTTGCTTTCACCTAGTGCTTTGTAAAATAAGTTAGCTTAGGTTTATGTACATAAATAAGATCCTCCTGGAGCCCATGTGTTTTGTTTTCGTTTTTAGGATACTGTGCTTGTCGGTTTTTATTTCTTAGAAGGATGTTTTTTGAGCATGACTCCATAGCCCAATGCAGAAGGCGATTGGAGTTACTTGTTCTTGGCAGCTCGCAGGGAGCATGCCATCCTCTGTGGAGCCAAATGTTATCACATATAGTTGTCAAGGGAAGCAGGTCGTCCAAGTTCATGGTCTGCACAGGAAGCGTCCAAGCACAACATGCAGAGGAGATCATTTCTGGCTTAAAATACAAACTTATAGGTTGAATTCTGTCAGCGGTGGAGATTCCAGGAGCATTCTACATTAACATCCCCTGGGTATTCAGGATTTCAAAATTGCACAAAGTATAGTGCCATGAGAAAGGCCGAAGCTCAAAGTCCCAAAGTAGATCTCGTTCGTCGATTCGAAAAGGGAACATCTGAAGAGGTAAGATTTGAGTTGTTGATCGTAAATCCTTGCCCAATATCATAAGATTGACAACCATAGTCCATTGCGGGGACACGACATGCTCGGGCGATAATTTTCTTGAGCAGTCCCGCAATTGAAGCCATGGTTTGAAAAAAGTAATACGTGGCAAAAGGTGGTGGATTGTGGGCTCAAAAGCGGTCTGAACCCAAACCACCTTTGAGAGGCCCCACAATCATGTGTTTATATAGCATCCTATCTTGGAGAAGTGTGTGGTCGTCCCCTGGGCATTAAGATGCGTTTCAATCCCGATGCAGGTAGTTAATGAGGGTGAGAGAGGTGGTTGAAACCTCGTCTCACCACATAAATGGAAAACATGCAGAGAGCGGCCATAAAGGTAGACTGTCAATCCAAAGCTTCCTTTTGGACATATTTTCCTATAAAACACATAATTGTGCCTGGCTCACATCTGACATGAGGAGGCCTGCACAATCTGACAGAGCAGGCGCCGACTAAAAATGTTAATGCAGTGGTCTAATCACACTCCTGGTGGTTGCATCATTTCTGAGTATATATAGGCAATTCTAGTATTTTGTTATGGTCAATGGTTGAGCTAGGCTCCCGCATTGTAAAGATTTGATGAAATCTTTGGTTATCTGTTATGTAATAGGATTTGAGATTTCATGTTTAATATAAGTTAGCTTCTTTCCATCCCTCTGTAAAAGCTATGTTAGAACACTCGGGCATGGAGGATGAAGTCGAGGGACATATGCTGTTGTTATGAAGGTTTGATTTCAATAGTATTGTGACCAATTTTAATCAATTAGTTTTGTTATCTTTTTCCCTCTCACACTAAAGAGCTCAGTCATGGATGATCCAGTCGAGTTGTTGTAGCTGCATCGTGATGTATGTTTTATCATTGTGTTTTTATGACTGTGTTTCTTAAATATTCTTCAGTGTCTGAAACTTTGAATCCAAGAGGATCTTGTGTTTGAGTTTTTCTTCCTTGGATTGTTGGAAGACCTGATGTCCATAGCATACCTCTACATTCTCCTCACCAAGGCTTCCTTCTATTCACCTTTAATCCAACTTATTGACTGAATTTGAATCAAGACCTCATTTGCCTATGCATACCAGTGTAGTTTTCTGAGTTAAAGTGATATCATCTTGAGTCTGTGCCCATTCGACCCCCCTTAAACTTATTCATTGTGACATACAAACTGATGGGTAATGGGATTACCTCCCCTGCAATCAGGAGGTGACTTCTAGGGATAACAGGTTTTTTCTTTGTGTTATCAGTCTTACCTGAGGCTGTTCCAAAGGGTTTATTTCCACTCTGAGAGGGGAAATTTTGCTGGTATACACTTTTAGCAAGAAGGCCCATATTAGAAAATTTCCCATAGCTCTTGATTATTGAGGGTTTAAACCCCTTCTTCTTGAATACCGAAGTAATTTTCTTCTTCCATTACTCGTGAGGTTCTTTCTTATTCTTGAATTGCTCATAGAAATATGTTTCCTTATGGATAGTGTCTTCTAAGGTCTTCGACTCGTCAAATTCAATTATGTCCTGGCGGGAGTAAGGAATTCCACTAATAAACCATTTTATCTTTACCTTTTTCTCTTTTATGTAGGGTACATACCTTATCAGCTCAAGGAATTTATTGATATATTCCTCTATGGTGAGTTGTCCCAACTTGAGTTCGTAGAACTCTTTGGTCTTCCCATCAAAGTATTTCTATGACATATACTTCTTATTGAATTATTTCTTAAATTGTTTCCGCGACAAGTCCTTATCATGGATTCCTTTCACATTCCTAAGGTCCTCCCACCAAATGGAGGCCTTTCCATTCAGGTTAAAAATGGCTATTCGAACCTTTATATTTTTAGAGTAGTCATGGAATCTGAAGTACTTCTTCAAGCCAAGGTGCCAAACTTGTTCTTCATCCCCCTTCTTAATTTATCCATCGAAGGTGGGTGGTTTGGATTTCTTGAACTCTTTAGGGTCATGACTCTTGGAATGTTTCCTCTTATTTCTTTTCCTTTGGGAATGCGAACTAGTTTTGCTACTAGAATATTTCTTGGAGTTTTTAGTTTTCTCACCAAAGGATTCTTCCGATGAGTGTCTCTTGGCTCCATTTTGGGCCTTATTTGAGGTGATCCTCCTTATGTGGCCGCTTTTAGGTCCATTCTTTCGTATCGCAGGTAGACTCTAAGTTTTCTCTATATGATGTCTGCCCACGTGACTAGTTGTTGGTCCATGTTGTAATTGCCTTTTTATATCTGATAAGATCTGTAGTAGAACTACATTAATCTCAATTTGCTTTTACTACTCTTTTATCAACCTTTCATTGTAAGTCTTACAGCTCTGTAATTATGCCATGAGGCTTCTTATAGTTTTAGCCAAATCTAGAGGGGTTTGCACCACCTTCCTTTCATCAGATTCTTCCTCTCTATTATGGAAGATTTCTCCAAATTCATGGTGTCTCACCATCCTTTATGTTGTAGTTTTACCGCAAATCCATTGATTATTTAAGTGTTGATAAAAAATTCTCTGATAGTTAATGATATACTAGTTTATGAACAACACACAGTTCAATTTTTTCAAAACATATACATCAACAGAAATTTCCATTCCCTCATTTAGTAGAGGTTTAAATAAGCCTCTTAAGAATGGGGTAATATATGGTGTCACACCTAAAATTTCTTTAAATAATACTATTAAGCAACTTGTTCATGACCCCAAGCAGGCCAAACGTTGTAACCATGCTCTGATACCAATTTGTAACACACCCCACCCTTAAATACCCTTTCTAGGGATGGGGCATAAAAAAAATTATTACTCTAATCATCTTGAATCATCCCTCTAAGGTATTCATCCTCTTCTACTCTCTTGTATATTTCTAACTACTATTACCGGGCTCTAATCCGACCTATGGTTTGCAATATATGACCTTTCGAAGTTCTTCAGGTGTTATTAGTTGAGGCCCACGTGGCTCCACCTCATTAGTACCATCCCCAAGTTCCTATATCCATGGGGAAGTTTCATCCACCGTCCAATCCAATGATGGGACATGGTCTTCATTTAACACATGAGCTAGAGGGAAGTTCGAGGTTCGACGCTTCGGTGTTGATCGCCCCTTTTCCTTTCTACACCCATGTCCTCTGAAGTCCTAAATTCCTGAACTCTCAAAGGGTAAGGAATATCTCCCCTTGGATCTGAATTTTGAGCCTTTAAAATTACCCACGACCCTGCATCCCAAACCCCCGGAGTCCCGAAGTCCCGGACTCTCAAAGGGTCCACCCTCGCACGTGGTGATGTACTAGATGAGGAGGAAAGTACATGTGGGTCCCAAATACTCCTCTTGTGTTGGTTACTTGTTCACTTCTATACTGTCTGAGTTTGTATTGACCCAGGGTTCATGTCTTCTGGGGTTCCAACAAAGCCTCTAAAAATATTGGCCCTCTTGGTAAACCAGAACGCAACACATCACGCAGAGTGCGTTGTGCAGTCTCACATGAGATAGCTTTAATGTGTGGTTGTAAGACTCAGGTGTTTACAACATAGAATTGAGTACGAGATATGAGAGCTAACCATTGAACCATTATTATAAATTGTAAATGCAACCTACTGTTATTCACGATTAGGTAGTAAATCCAATAGCTTATTCCCTCACTATCGCAATAGTATTTAAACAAGCAATATAATAACTCATTCATTCAACATAATAATAATTGCCGAAGATATAAAAGACATGTATTCATTCATCACACAACACAAATGTTATCATGGTTCACCCCCTCCTAGGCTACGTCCACAAAGATTTTTCTCTTGGCTCTTTATTAAGATAGTTCTGCAACTACAACTCTGCATGCTTACAACTCTTCTCAGTCGAGTAATATCTATATGAGGTAGACTAGATCGCACCATGCTCCATAGCCTGCGGTCTAAACCTCAAGATCTACCTTTTCGCATCCTCTCTAGCTCAACAAATTATACAAAATAGGTCTTACAACAAAACATTACATATCGCATCAACTCATGCATAGCTACAATAGCACAATAATAATCCGAAGCAAACCCCTTATGATACCTAAGTATCTATATTTATACATTTCAGGCTCTTCAGCTGTTTACAATACCTTACCAAAACCCTAACCCTACTGTCATTAGGTCTTCCTCCCATGCGTGCATGTTGTTCTTCATTCCAGTTGTTGCCTTCCTTGCATGTGTGCATGTTGTACTTCCTTCTAGTTGTCTCTTTCCTCATGTATGATTTATTTCCTAAAAAATGCCTTGCTTTCCTACTTTGGCCTACCTCCAACAGGCCCCCAACACTCACATGTGGCTCATCCTGAGCCACATATCCTTTGTGTTCTTCTTCAATCTCCTTGGTGATCGCCTGGAAATTTTCCCTGAGCTCTACTACCTGTGTCTATGCTTGCACAATCTTCTCCATGAGTGTGTCCACTATATGGAATGCAATTTCGTCACTGATCAATTCCACACACTCTGCTTAGGTTTGTGCTATTTGTTTCTTGGCCTCTTCTGCCTGTGTCAAGACTTCTGCTACCCGCTCTTGTAGTGGTTCCATTTGAGACTGCCGCTCTTGTTTCTGGGTTTGCGTAGTAATTATCTCTTCCTTCAATCTCTTCATGTCCTGCATCCCTTTAACACATTCTGTGATTGGTATTGTATTCTTCTTCTTCTTGAGCTCTTGGTTAATTGTGTTGATCATTTCTTCTTCCTTGTCCCACTATTGGACCTGTTGATCATCCTCTAAGCTAGTCCAAAGTTGCGTTGCTTTATCAAACAAGTGAGTTGTTGTGTTGACATGCCGCTCTATCTCCTGCATCTACGTTGTTTCTTCCTGATTCCTTTGGTCCTTGACTGCTGGTGGTGTGGTTGGTATGAGTTGCTCTCAGAGATTCTCGATATCCTTCTAGTATTGATCAATTGCATGGGCAATCAAATCAATATTTTCTGCTGCTGTGATTTCCTCTCTCTGCGTGGCCTATGGGATTTTCTCATAAGTTTCTACCACTTTCTGCTCCAATCCTTTTATGTGCTCCATTTCCTCCTGGGTCTTAGATTTAGCCTTCTCATAGACTATTTCCAGTGCATCTCGTTTCTTTGTTGCTTACTTCAATTCAGTTAATTGTCTGCGTGCGCGAGACTGTACCTCATGGTTTACACTCACCTGCAACCTATGTAGTGCCCCTGATGGTATCCTTGTCAACACAAGTTGGATTTGGCTTAAGTCCTTCAAGGGTGTCTGCCCCACAATTTCTTCCATGCGCAACATACTAGGGTTGATGTGGAATGTTACGTGTGGCTGCAGTATTTTCTGGACTGACTCTCGTTCTTTTTCTTGCACTCTTCCTTCTGTCTGCAGTGCTGATGGTTCGATTCCCCTGTTGCTTGCTAGCTGACCTTCCCCGATCTGCTTGAGGAGCTTCCGCATTCCTTCTAGTTTCTCTTCAATCCTATCCCTGTGGTGTGTAGCATGGTCAAAGTCCTCAGATAGACAATCCTGGACCATTTTGGCTATCATTTCCCCATCGTCATCCCTGATCGTATACTCTGGAGGTGTTCTTTGTGCCTTTTTTTTCTTGTGCACACCTCATGTCTACGTGGTTGGCCTCTTGTTTTTCCCTGCTTCATGTGGGTTGGGACTTGCTTCGGTCTCTTGTGCTCCCTCAACCAGTTTTTGTTGTTCTTTGGCTAGTTGTGTATTCTCCTTTTTCCCCTTCTGGGTCCCTGTCTTCGTTGGCCCTTCGTCTGCCTATGTTGTCTTTCCCTGGCCCATTCTTCGTCTCTTGGGAACTTTAATTTCTTTTGGCTGGGTTTCTTCCTACCTTGCCTCTTCTTTTGTTGTTGTTTCCAACACTTCTTGGGTGATGGCTGGAATCCTCCATTCATCATCCCATTCATTGATGACCATGTATATGCCACCCTCTATGATACAATAGTGCATCTGTAGCCACTACTTGGCAAGATCCTTCCGCGCCTATATCCACATTGTATGTCATGTGGCCCTGAAGTTGGAAATGTTCCCATATCACGTGACAGCCTCTAGCGTTATTCTCCACATCTTGGAGATGGATTCTTATAGGTCGCATAGGTATCCTTCAAATATGGCCCCGTTTTCCTTTTTTCTTCTATCTTCTGGCCTGGCTCTAAGAAGAAAATATCTGTCTCCCCGATTCGGTTTGGGTCTGGTACAAAAACCTACATACCTTTCTCTTTCCATCCCATGAAGGCTATCAATGTGATCAACCATGAGTTGTGAAACTTTGATCCTAGATCTGGCACATCCTTGCAGTCATCCAGGAATAAGTTCAAGAGGTATGGTGCCCAGCTCACTGTGGTGCCTTCTGCGCATTGGGCTGCAATTGCGACAACTCTAGCTGGAACTTCCTCCCTGCGGCATTTTCTTAGCAGGTTACATGCCAAGATTTTTGCTCCCAATTGTGTTGTAGCATCGTTGATCCTCTTGATGATGATCCCTCTTGTCCCTCTGTCGGGACCATACTTCTTATTCATCTCTTTGGCTAGTGCTTTCTCCCTAGATTTTTCATCCAAAAACTGCACGAGATCCATACCCCGAATTGGTAACCCTGTTATCTTTGAGATAAGCTCAATGTCTATTGAGACGAGCTTATCCAACCATATGTCCACACCATGCGTAACTACTAACAATTGTTTGACGCATGCGGTCACATGTTGACCTCTGCCAAAATGTGGTAGGTATAACAGACCTAAAATTCATGTTTTCTCCAACCCAGTTTCCCATTGGAGTGGCTAATCGACTGGTTCCCCAACCTTATTTATGCATGTAGTATGTAAGAATACCCTCTTCGCAAGTTTCAGGAACTTGTCTTCATCTGCTACATCGTGGTTAGAGTATTTGATCTTCCCTATATGGCCCAACAGGTCTGGTCCTACCTATATGCCCTCTGGTATGCACGGTAGAACAATTTATGCTGTTGGTTTCTTGCGAGGTGACCTGGGTATCTGTATCTTATCTTTCTTCGCTGGTGGTGGCTAGATCGAAGTTCGAACAGCTTCCAATTGTTCCTCTGTATACCATTCCGGCCAAGCCAAGACATATTCAACTGTCCCTTCTGCTTGGTGGTATGAAATGGTCATTTGAGACTCGTCTGGCTCAACTGCTAGTGTCAGATTCGACGCCTTTCCATTGACTTTCAGAGTTGGTTATGTATTCTCTAGTTGCATCTCCTTCAAGGTTTCTGCGTCCTGGTTTAGTTGCTCTTGTACCTCCTCTGGTATCTCCTTACTTGTGTCCTCCTGTGTTGGTTGTTGGGTTTCCTCCACTATCAGTGTGGGGTTCACTAGTGTTGTGTCTGGAGATGGGATTTCGTTGACATTGAAAATCTCCAGCGGTTGTTGTTCACCTTCTTCTACCTATCCTCGTGACCTGGTCTAAACTATGGTTTTCCTGGTGGTATGGATCACTTCTTCTTGCTTGGGCGCTGCCATGGTAGTGAATGTCAAATATCCGCTGGATTCGAATAGTCTCTGTGATCTTTCCAAAGTCACAGTGTTCTCTTTAAACTCTGTTGTTCTCTATCTGTTCTCTTTCTGTGAATAGACTATTGTCTCTCACGTCCGTGTGTTGTATGGCTTTCCCATGAAGCTTGTCGAGGATGCTTCCTTGATTATGGGTTTAATGCACCTTAATTATCAGTTCAATGCATCTCTGACAGTTTCGTACTTGTCATTACTCCTACTTTTCCAACTCAAGTTGGCGTGATTAATGTGATGTCCCATCGGTCCTTTCCAGCCTTCAATTCCTCCTAACATTGTCTTGTCATACTTCTTTTGTCGACTTTCCTTTTCTCGCTTGTTTCCCTTTTTATGAGACCATTGTCCTTCTGCTTGATGAGGTTGTGTTTCTAAATTCATGTTGCCTTTCTACCTTTGGTGCACTGTGCTCCTTTTAGTTCTTTTTTGATATACTTTTTTTTCTTTTTACTGCGTGGTGACTGGTCATCTGTCCTTGTAGAGCTTCAGTCAGCTCCCATTGTTCATCTCTCTGAGTTATGCGCCTTATAATTCTCTTAATTGTAAGACTCCTCCATCTGTGATAGATTTTACCTCGTATGGTCCTAACCAATGCATTCAGATCTTTCCTGGGTGTTGAAACAATTTGCTATCATACATCAATACTAGGTCTCCTTCTTGAAAAGTTTTCTTCTTGATGTGTCTATCATGCCAAGCTTTATCTCTGGCTTTCTAAACTTGTTGGTGGAATCATGCCAACATTTTTTCTTCCTCCATTTTCATTAACTGATTTAGTCTCTCTTGGATTGTGCCTCGTTCTGTCATTAGTGTGATGGCTGGTATGTGCAAGCTTGGTACTAGAAATTCTAATGGCACCACTGATTCTTGGCCATAGACCAATTTAAATGTCATGTGCCTTGTCAAATTTTTGCATGTAGTCCTGTAAGACCATAATACTACTGGTACTTTGAGGTCCCATTCATCCCTGTTGACGTTACAAATCTTTGTCAGCGTGGTCTCTAGGATTTTGTTGAATTCTTCCACTATGCCATTCGCCTGTGGGTGATATGGTGTGCTCTTCTGGTGATGGACTTCAAACTCTTCTGTCATCGCACTGATGGTGCTATTTATGAAGTGCGTGCCTTGGTTGATCATTAAAACACTTGGGCACCCAATCGAGTGATTACTTGTTCAAATAGAAAATGCATTTTTGTTTTTCCGCTGCAATCCTTCATTGGTGCGACTTTCGCCCATCTTGTTAGGTACTCTGTCGTTGTGATAATGTACCTAGCTCTTGTTCTTTTTGTTGGTGGGTTGATTGGTCCCACAAAGTCTATTTCCCACTTATTGAATCCCTGTAATGTTACTTGTGGTTTCAATGGCATCTCATCCCTTCTGTTGGGTTTGCCTACCCTTTGACAGACATCGCATCTTTGAAAGTACTCCTTCGAGTCTCTGTGAATCGTTGGCCACCATAGTCCTGCATGCAATACCGTCTACGAGATAGCTTTGCCTACATAATTCCCTCCTGCTATTCCTTCGTGGGATTCTTCTAAAACTCTTTGTCTTTCATGCTCTAACACGTACATTCGCAAGATGTTATCTGCGCCCATTTTGTATAGGTGTCCTGCAATTAGTTGATAGTCGACAACGCAGACTACCAAGTTTTTCTTTTGCACGGTGCTATATTCTTGCAATGCAGTACCTATACTCAAGTACTGCATGATATCTACAAAGTGTTCATCAACAATCTGTACTGAGAATAATTGTACATCTGGAAAGTTTTCTTCTAAGTTCGTAGGTTCTTCTTCATTGGTGATTCTTGTTAGGTGGTCAGGTCCAACATTCAATTTTACTGGCTTGATTATTACCTCAAAGTCAAATTCTTGAACTAGTAACAACCATCGACATATTCTCCCCCCCAACACTGGCTTGTTGACTAGGTATTTCAGGGCTGAGTGATCTGTGAACATCTTAAAATGTTTTCCTAGTAAGTAATGTCTAAATTTTTGCAGTGCATACACCATAGCTAGGCCTTCTCTTTTTGTCATGTTATAGTTCTGTTATGAGTTTGATAACTTTCTGATCGCAAATGCTTTCGGGTGATCCAAGTCTCCCACTACTGGTTGCGCCAAGATAGCTCCAAGTGCTATGGCTGATGCATCTACTTGAATGTGGAATGTATTCTCCAAGTCTAGAAATACTAATATCGATGCGGTGACCATCTTTTCCTTCAGGGTATCTAGACCGTGTTGGCACTCGTCATTCCACTGGAACTTTGTATCTTTTCTTATCAACTTTTCCATTGGTGCAGTAATCTGCGCATATCCTTTGATAAATTTCCTGTAGTATCATGTGTGTCCTAATGACACTCTTAGTTGACAGACTGTTTTTGGTGGTGATAAGTTAACAATTACTGCGATCTTTGCAGGATCTACAAGTAACCCTTGTTTGCATACTATATGGCCCAATATTATCCCAAATAGTGTTCCAAATATGCATTTCTTTATGTTCAGGGATATCTGACATTGTCTGTATCTTTCTAACATTAGTTGTAAGACTTCTACATGGTCTTTCAACAAACTGTAAATTGTCCAATCATCCAAGTATACTTCAAGAAATGCGTGGATGAATTCCTTGAATGCAACAATGACTACTCTGGAGAATATTGCTGGTGCATTCTTCATTCCAAATGACATCACTGTGTATTGGTAAGATCCCCATTCTGTCACAAATGTGGTCTTGTATATGTCTTCTTTTGCTATCTTGATCTGATGGTAGCCTAAGAATCCATCAGTGAACGAATAAGCTTTATGTCCTCCTACGTTTTCTAACACTTTGTCCGTGAACAGTGTAGGGGATGGGTCATGTAGGCATGCGTCGTTCAACTTCCTCAAGTCGATGCATATCCTTATCCCTCCTTTTGTTTTCCTGTATGACCATCGGGCTTATCCATTATGACTCTTTGACTAGTTCGATGATGTTGGCTTTGAGCATCCTGTCGATCTCATCTTTGACTTTTTGCTTATATATTGGGTTTAGTCTATATGGTCATTGTCTGATCGATCTTGCTTTAGGTCTGAGTGGTATCTTCATCTCTCCTAATTCTCCTGCTATACCTTTCATCTCTGTAAATGTTGTGGGAAACAAGTCATTATATTCGCACAATAACTTTGTTATGCTTTCCATTGTCTGCTCATCCTAGTAATCTCCTATGCTATCCATTTTGGGATGTTTGGTTGTCCCAATGTTGACTTTATTTACTTTGATCGACGTGGAAATGATTTCTGATTCTATGGGTGGGCCTTCCATATCTCTTTTGCCTTCTTCTTCTTCAATCTGAATATCACACGGATCGTCTTCATCTGGTGCTTCCTCTTGCATATGGTAACATGATAACAGTTCCTTGATTGTCTATTTGTTCCATTGTTATTATTCTGTGATGAATTCTACTTCTAGTTCTTTGATGAATATCACTCTTCTTATCCATTTAAGCGCAGAATCTATGTTGAGGTTCTCATGCTCAAATGAGAAAGTGACTGTAAAATTCTTTTGCAGTGTCATCCAGGTCGTAGTTCCTTTGCGCAATTCCTGGTCTGTATACTAGTTCCCTGGTATGCCCTCTAGAGTGTGTATGAAAGGATGAGGCCATTCCTCTAGGGGTTTCAATTTCCACAGTGTTCTACACTTCTCCAAGTGTCCCATTGGTGCCCCTTGTCCATCATACCTCTGTTTCTTATTGTTTTTTGTTCTATGCCAAACCTTATGCACAATAACTCTTACATTGGTACCAATATGTGATTGTCTCTTTGTGTGCACCCCACCATCTTGAGGTTGTGACCTTGAGTGATAAATCAAGTGCTAACAGTCTTTGGTTCTCTAACAATGCATCTTCGTACTGTGTCAAGAATTTCTCCAAATCATTTATTCTGTGGAAACTGGGTGGTTCACTGATTTATGTGCCGACCCATCTTACTGCGCGATCTATTCATGCACATCTTCTAGTGGATACTTCGTGTAGCCTTTGTTTCCAGTTCTCTAAGCTAGTGTCTAAGTCTGTTTCACATGAAGTGATGCTCCGCCAACTAAGTATCCCATCTGCAGTTGGGTTTATGTAATCCTCATTGCACGCAGTTATGTTGTACAACTAGCTGATTTCCCCTTCTGATGGGTCTAATGGTGCTATGACCCTGTATTCTCCTGACTCAAATGTCATTTTCCTGGTCTTCAAGTTGATTATGGCATGGTTTTCAAATGCCCAATCTAGACCAAGTAATGATGGATACAGTGTTGTGTCATCCACTATTTCAATAACTTCAAAATATGCTTTAGTGCACGCTCCATCTAAGTCTACTATCACTCCTTTCAATCTACTGATTGGTAGGACTCTGCGTTGGTTTGCCAGTTTTAATTGAACAGGTGAATATCCTAATCTTGGCTCTTCCATGCATTGCCATGTCTTCTTTGGTAATACATTAACTTTAGATCTTAGATCTAGTATCATGTCTCCCATATTGAAATCTCCAATGTTTACATTCAGTCTAAACTCCCTACTTTTTCTTCTCCTTGTAGGTAGGTGATTGACAGTTTTTGGTTCTAGTTTTTCTTCCGTCTCCATACTACATTTTTCTAGTATGGTTTGCAATATTTTCAAAGATGATGGATCATTTAATACTTTTACACATGTCTGCAAAAATCCTTTGATGGTACTTACTTGTCCCATGGGTTGCGTTTCGTTGGTATGATCCAATGATGGAGGCATCACGTACTCTAGTGCTTATTTGTTTTGATGTGTAGTTTAAGTCGACGCCATGTCCTCCTTCAGAAATCCCTATTGGGCTTGCTTAAATATATCCTTTTCCTTCTACGCATCGAATTGCTTCCTTGGTTCGGTGTTCTTCTTCACCCATTGGTTTTGTGCTAGTTCCTAGCGAGCTATGTCATTTCCTGTCTTTGCTCCTCCATGAGTAACTATGTTGATGTTTTGTCCTTCATCCCTTGCTTCAGCTAAAATCCACTAAACGTTCTAGTTATTCTGGTTCCTCTTTCCCTGGATCTTTACTAATAGTGTCGGACATTCCTCTGTATCGTTGTTTGATGCACGATAATACATACAAGTCGTTGGTGGTAGCAGACATTCTCTTGCATAATGTCCCAGTTGTTGACAATTGTGACATACCACTGGTCCTCTACCCCGTCTGAAACCTCCTCTGGCTTGTCCTCCTCCCCTAAAGCCTACTCGATCTCCCCTTGGCACATTATATTGAGGCGCTTGATTATACTGCATGGTTCTTTACTGAGACTATGCGTGTTGTACTGCGGTTGTGCATTATTATATGGTTGTTGCGTAGTATTATACTGCTACTGCACAATGTTGTTTGGAGTTGGAACTTGATTAAACTATGGCGCTTCTTGCCCAGTCATCATTTCAGCCTGCACTCTATATGCGTCGGATATCCTTTCTCGCATCAGTTTCGTAGTTCTGCAAACTTTGTCATCGCGACCCATTGAATTGAAAAAAGGTGCAATATGAACTCTTTGGGACTGTTTGATATTTCTGCATCATTGTACAGTGATAAGGGTCATGACCCGATTTATTGCATATTTCACACCATAGTCCTCCTGTTGGTAATGGATTTGGCATTCCTGCTGCCATATACTACGCGAATGTTGGACATTCGTTCTTGTGGTGTCCTTCTGTCCTGCATGTGGTACACTAAACGACTTCTCGTTTGTCCTTGTTCTTATTCTGGTTCACCTGAAACGTTAGATTCTTCAAATCCTCCTTTAGTTCTTCGAAAGCTAGGTCTGTTTGCTGGTACCGGTTTTCTTCCAGTTGCAAGGCTACCTGCAGAGCCTCTTCCCGTGTCTGAAACTTCTGTTGTCGCAGTGGATACTTTAAGTGTGGTAACAATGAATTGGAAAATAAGTGCCTATGCTACATCTCGGTCATGATATACTTCAGCTTCCCCTTCAATCGCTTGAATCTCTGGTCAATCTCCCATACAGACTCTCTTGGTTTTTGTCATATTTCGGTTATCTCGTTCATGTACTGATCCTATGAAATCAGCTTCTGAAAGTCACTAATAAATAACTTCTTAATGTCGACCAGTGTCCTTGTCATCCCAGGGGCACTGTTTGCGTCTAAACTCATGTACCCTTCTAGTGCACGGTCTCTTAGTGTAATCACTAGTTGTTCAAGTTTGGTATCTTCATTAGTGATCTTATTTGCTTCCCAAATATTTGCACAAATGAACAAATGTTTATCATGGTCTTCTATTGCTTCTCCTTGAAATTCTGGTAACCTGATGGTGGGATCCTGTCCTGCCATTCTGAACGCTAAACTACTGCCTCCTTATGGTGTAGGCACCTGAATAGTGTTGCCTGAACTGGCTCCTCCAATTGTTGTTCCTTGTGTGGATGTACTTCGTACTGTCTAACTGCTTTTGAACTTCGATTTTCTAAACAATGGTGTTCTCTTTGGTGTATTAGTCACACATGGGTTAATGGGTTCCACACTGACATTAATATGGATAGGATGGCTGCCTTCTCTTCCCGTTCTTGGACCTCTTGTCTTCCTCTCATATGTTGCGCATAGGATTTCCTCAATCTTCTCCACAGCTCGAAGATCCTCTACCTCTTCCTCATCACTGGCCAAGCCTTCCCTAGTGGCTACAACTCTCTTCTTGGTATTCACCTTGTACTGATAGGGTACTCCGCTACACGTCTTTCCAGCTGTCTCCAAGATATTCTTGATCTGGTCGTCATCCATCATGATTGGGTCCAAGGGTTCCTCCTTCTTTCCCTTATCTTTTCCTCCTTCCATTTCTCCTCTCTCTGTCAGTGCTTCCCCCCTTCCCCAATGCACGTAGGGAAGTTTAGTTGTCTAACTCCATTGTCATTACACCTTTGTTATATAACATTATCTTAATAGAAGTATACAGTGACCAAATGTACCTTCCTTGGGGTCCTCATAGAAACTCTTGCTCCACTGTGTTGTACGACTTCACTGTGTCTACTACAAACTTTGTTATAAAACCTACCACAATACTATCCAACCAAAAATCGACTACGCGGGTGAACTTGTTGTTCACTTGTTGTAACTTCTCAATCTGTACTGGGGTCCACTCTATTTGCCGAATCCAGTTCATTGTGTGGTTATCCTTCAACCTTAGTATCCACTCCTACAATAAGTGTGTAAAATCATAGAAAATGACTTCGTGCAAATCAATAAATACGTATTTTTCCAGATATTTGCAGGGTGTTATTCAAGGGTTTCTATTGTCTTTCTGTGCAAACTCTAGCTCTTTTTTTCTTAACCAAGTTTCGATCTCTGCTTTTGTGGGATTCCATAGTCTCAACATTACCTTCTAATATCTCATTGGTCTCTACCCCAATATTTTCTTGATCCGCCTCCGATATATCTTCGACTTATCACATCTACTCAATCCTCTCTTGTTCCTACCAACGACAACATAACCATTTGTTGGTTACTTTTTCTCTTCTATACTGCCTGATTTTGTATTGACCTAGGGTTCATGTCTTCTGAGGTTACAACAAAGCCTCTAAAACTATCGACCCTCCTAGTAAACCAGAAGGCAACACAACACACATAGTGCACTGCACAGTCTCACCCGAGATAGCTTTAATGGGTGGTTGTAAGACTTAGGTGTTTACAACCTAGGATTGAGGAGGATATATGAGAGCAAACCATTGAACCATTATTATAACTTGTAAATGAAACCTACTGT
Organism: Picea engelmannii; assembly: GCA_009831015.1. Taxonomy (NCBI): domain Eukaryota; kingdom Viridiplantae; phylum Streptophyta; class Pinopsida; order Pinales; family Pinaceae; genus Picea; species Picea engelmannii. The sequence goes on along the minus strand of ML792472.1, from coordinate 447,644 downwards.
TATTCACAATTAGGCAGTGAATCCAACAACTTATTCCCTCACTATCGCAACAATATTTAAACAAGAAATATAATAACTCATTCATTCAACATAATAATAACTGATGAAGATAGAAAATACATGCATTCATTCACCACACAACATAGATGTTATCGTCATTCACCCACTCCTCAGCTACGTCCATAAAGATTTGTCTCTTGGCTTTTTATTAAGATAGTTCTACATCTACAACGTTGCGCGCTTACAACTCTTCTCAGTCGGGTAAGATCTATATGAGGCAGACTAGATCGCACCAGGCTCCACAGCCTATGGTCTAACCCTCAATATCTACCTTTTATCGTCATCTCTTGCTCAACATCTTATACAAAATAGGTATTATAGCAAAACATTACATATCGCATCAACCCATGCGTTGCTACAATAGCACAATAATAATATGAAGAGAACCCCTTATGATACCTAAGTATCTATATTTATACATTTCGGGCTCTTTAGTTGTTTACAATACCTTACCAAAACCCTAACCCTATTGTCATTAGGTATTCCTCCCATGCATGCATGTTGTTCTTCCTTCCAGTTGTTGCCTTCCTTGCATGCACGCGTGTTGTGCTTCTGTCTAGCTGTCGCTTTCCTCATGCATGTTTTCTTTCCTAAAAAATGCCTTGCTTTTCTACTTTGGCCTGCCTCCAATGTAACCATTTGTTGGTTACTTGCTCTCTTCTATACTGTTTGAGTTTTTATTGACCCAAGGTTCATGTCTTCTGAGGTTCCAACAAAGCCTCTAAAAATATCGGCCCTCCTAGTAAACCAGAAGGCAACACAACAAATAGGGTGTGTTGTACAGTCTCACCCGAGATAGCTTTAATAGGTGGTTGTAAGACTCAAGTGTTTACATCCTAGGATTAAGTAGGAGATATGATAGCTAACCATTGAACCATTATTAGAACTTGTAAATGCAACCTACTGTTATTCATGATTAGGCAGTAAATCCAACAGTTTATTCCCTCACTATCGAAACAGTATTTAAACAAGTCATATAATAAATCATTCCTTCAACATAATAATAACTGTTGAAGATAGAAAAGGCATGCATTCATTCATCACATAACACAGATGTTATCGTGGTTCACCCCCTCCTGGTCTACGTCCACAAATATTTGGCTCTTGGCTCTTTATTAATATAGTTCTGCATCTACAACACCACACACTTACAACTCTTCTCATTCAGGTAAGATCTATATGAGGCAGACTAGATCGCACCAGGCTCCATAGCCTATGGTCTAACCCTCAAGATCTACCTTTTCTCGTTCTCTCTATCTCAACAAATTATACAAAATAGGTCTTACAAAAAAACATTACATATCACATCAACTCATGCATAGCTACAATAGCACAATAATAATCCGAAGTGAACCCCTTATGATACCTAAGTATCTATATTTATACATTTTGAGCTCTTCATCCATTTACAATACCTTACCAAAACCCTAACCCTACTTTCGTTAGGTCTTCCTCCCATGCGTGCGTGTTGTTCCTTCTTCTAGTTGTTGCCTTCCTTGCATGTACTTGTGTTGTGCTTCCTTCCAGCTATCGCTTTCCTCATGCATGCTTTCTTTACTCAAAAACGCCTTGATTTTCCGCTTTGGCCTACCTCCAACATCTCTCCAAATGTAACAAATAGGAAAGTACCAAGGATGACATGCGACAAGCCTTAGAGGACACGTGGCCCCTATAGTGGGTGACACATGTCACGTTTTAATGGGAACATAGGGTGCATGAAATGTTTGAATCAAGGTGACATGTGGCACATCAAACATGGGTCCACGTCAACCTAGGTGACCTCAGTGTGCCACATCACCCCATACAGATCGCCTTCCAAGCCCTTCGATATCATGGTCAAGGTGTGTTCACATAACCCCTGGATATACAACCTCCATTACTTTGTAACTTTGTCATTCAAGGAATCCGTGGTGTGACTTCCTCCTTTCTCCCAGAGTGGTCAGTGCCAGGATGACCATGGTCTAGATATAACGGGTAGGGAAGATACCAAACGGTCCCTAGATCCATGGTCGTTGTCACTTCACAAATCCAACCTTCAAAGGCTTCAGTGTTATGACTGCTCCACTCTCCCGAAGTAGGACTCCGTCGAAGTATTGTATAAGGGTCCCTCCACTATTTAATCGAATGGCTAAGAGGGATTCTTAAAAGACTCCCCAGATCCACGATTCACATCACTTCATAACTTCAGTGTTCGGGGATTTGGGTTCTTTAACATCCCTATTCTCCTAAAGTAGTACTTCACTGAAGTTACCTCGGCGTAGAACCAATGGTCAAGGGGACTCTCTAATACTCTCGGATTTGTGTCTCACATTAATTCATGATTAATGAGAGGATCAAGGTTTAATGGTGGGGGCGGTCTATCTGTCATGGTTAGGGAAACCTCTAGGTGTTGGTCGACCTCATGGGTAACCATAAAAATTAGTTGACGTCGACTGATTTACAAATGGTAAGGTCAAAACACTCCAGAGCTCCAAAATCTCAGAGTTCCGAAGCCATAAAGGCTTATCTCCATTTAGGATCTAGTGTAGGGTTCCCAGACCTTGGTCACAAAGGTCCTTCGAAAACTCTCTTGGGCTACGTGCTAATCTCTTAGCCGTGAATTGGTTAAGGAAACGAGCATGAGCCCTCAGTTATATGGGTGAATGGTATGAAGGAGGCACCCTCCTTCCATAGGGTTTGAACTTATTATTCCCGCAAAGGTAGAATATAGAGGTCAACAAGACTTAAGCATTCCAGTAAACCCTTCCCCGAAATGCTTGCAAGCTTACATCCCATAGCTCTCTAGATACTCAGCTGAAGTAAACATAAGACCCTTTAAAGCATGGTTTCATAGAGAAGTAATTCACATTTCTACCTTAATAATTCAATACATAAATCAACCATAAACATATAAATATATTCACTCATCATTTCCATTTCAGCACACAGAGTATGAAAAGAATTATGAGAAAAACAGAGTTCATGAAGCGACTACTGAAAGGAGTGCTTGTTTCCACCCAACCATAATCACATCCACTCCTGAATGGATTTACTGCTGGCCACCCCCGAGCTATACCACGATGCTCTGAGAGATACTTTTTCTTCTTACTCAACGACAATCAGGGATGAAGGTTACTGTCCTCCTCCCATAGGACCTTGGCAATGGGTTTTCTCTTTACCAAGAAAGGGCATTTGCACGAGTACCTCCACAGTCACTCATCATCCCCGTTTATCATTTTGAAAATGAAAACCTTGCCAATGGCTTCTTGCACCTAGAACGAGCTCATTTCCTAGTTCTTCTTCGAACTAGAGAGCTGCAAGCACTCTTTTCTCTTCTCGAGATTGGTCTTTATACTTTTCTCTCTTTGCAAATCTCCCTCCCTCCATCTCTACCCACAAATTACGTCTTTTCTTGCCTTCCTCATCAAGTTTGTGTTTCTTTGAATCCCCAGGTCGTGGTCATGTCTGGAAGTCTTGCAGATGGGTACTCTGCCCCATCTCCTCATTAACTCTTGAGGAGGACTCTTCGAGCTACCAATATGACTTGCATTTAATTTATGGGTCAGAGGACTGTTCTGAGTTTGAGTCATTAAATCCAGTAAGATATTGGTTTGGTGGGGGGGTCATATCAACCATTTTTGGTTCCCCTCACCCTCTCTCTCATAGCATCCATGGTCTATCTTGACAAACCCCCCTTTCAACAATTATGCAACACCTTTCCATTTTCTATTAATAACAAAAAATACATACATTGACCTTTTATAACAAAAAGGTTCATCAAATCAAACATTCACATGTATCTAGTCTTCCATAGTCTCTTGGCCAGTTATAGTGATATTTAAAAACTAGGGGAAACAGGGGTATTATAGAATGCACTTTTTCTACCAGTTAAGCTTTGAAATTCTCAACTTGACCCGTTGCATTCAACTTTTTCTTAAACACACACTTTCTACCGACGATTTTCCTTCCATTAGGTAACTCGACCAAATCCCATGTCTCATTCTTGTGAAAGGATTCAATTTCTTTAACCATGGACTCCTTCTAGAGTTTACCCTCTATTGAGTCAATTGTCTCCTTGACTAACTGTTGACGAACTAAATTGACCTCTCGTCAACTGGAGGAGTGAATCTGGTCTGGGGTTGTCTACTTAACCCAATCCCTTTGGATTAATCCACTCTGACGGGTTTAGCGGCTCCATTGGCCGATCTAAGTCCTAAAGAAAACGAAAAAACAAAACTAAAGGAAATGTAATAACTTTGATGAAAAGTAATCGCTGAAAACTATATATAAATCCAATATATATTTACAGTTTACTAACTAATATTTATAACATAAGTTTACTTATTATATGTAGAATATATACAAATGATTTTATTTCTAATATATATATATATATATATATATATATATATATATATATAACATTTACAAAATACGAATTTTAATCTAAATCCGCGAAAATCAAATATCAATTGATTTTTTAAACAACAGTAACGCTATTTAATCTTTTTGATTTATTTTCTTATAATGTTCATAATTGAGAAATGGAATGTCAAACTGTCTAATTGAAAACTGAAATCACAGATAGTAGAAGACATTTTAGCTACAGGAAATTTCTGTATTCATTAAACTAATGAAATTAAACTAGCAAACTGACCTGTTATCGCATCCCATATTTGTTCAGTGTGTAGCATCCAATCTTCCTGTTTGATGAGGCAAACCCACAACAAATCCTACAAATGATTCTCATAAATGCGAAGCAGTAATGATTGGATCCGAATAATAGAACATATAAGAGATATAATCACAACAATCTTATAATTTCACAAGTAGCCACATTAAGATAAATCCTACTGTAAAAACTTGTGTATAAATGTTCAACAAAGGATAAAGATAAATCTCTTAATTCAATGTTTGAACAAAAAGATTGTTGTATGTCAAATCTGGAACGTAAAACATGGATAGTATATAAATTTTTATCATACCAATCTGTAGTAAACCACGATAGCGAAAGCAATCATAATTTAATTACAAATCGAAAAAAATCATGACTTGAATAAAAACACGATATGGAGAAGCTAAAGCTGTGACAAATATCATATTCCATTCAAGTCTGTAAATGAGAAATCCATAGTTTTTTCTCCAGGCAGAGATGATGCAATGTGTACAAAATAACATGCTTATATAGGTTCCAGGAAACAAAACTGTTTCCTGTTGATAATATCAAATCTGTTTCAAAAATATGGGGGATGCAACCTCCTTGATTTCATTAGATATCAAAACTATCAACAGCCTAATCTATTTACTAAAAACACAAAGTTGATATGGCTGGGAGATCTTCAACAGTACCTCATATCTCCTTGGAAATCATGGGTTCCTAAAACAAATGAAAATGGGAAGATTTTAGATATGTTTTCAATTGTCAAATCAAGCAATTCGAATTTTTCTAACTGGCTACAGAATCTGTAGCTAGTTATAATACCAACTACAATCATATTTTATTTAATAAAAAAAACAAACCAATCTTCAATCAAATCGTATGTGCTAACTTAAGAGTGACAAAATCATGCTAAAAATTAAACAAAATCATACCTCTGATCATGAAATCAAATCGAATCATGATGGTTGTAGCTGCTTCTACGTTTTTTTAAATATCAAATGTCCTGTAGATGTATAACTTGCTGACATATTGGTTGAATATCCTTCAGATTGATCAAGGGTTCAGAGTAGATGGATGGACGGGTGAGAGGGGTGCTGTGGGATGCTAAGGCACATGCCTGGAGAGGTAACAAGCATTTCAACACTTGCAAACAGACCAAAATGCTCACTTCAGCCACAGAGAAAATCTGAGATTTGACCTCTAAAGAATGATCCAATTTCTGGGGAAACTGCCTGCGATGAAGGTAAAAGGGCTCATTTCGGTTCTAGGTTTTCAAGGGTTTCTTCAAATTCAAAACTGTTTCTCAGAATAGCTCACGCAAAAATGTGTCTCTGGCAGGAAATTACGGGGTTAGCTTAAGAACTCTTCAGTTACTTCCAATTGCACAGACTGATTTTTTGCCCTACAACCATCAAAGGTTAAGTCAAACTCTTGGGTGACCTGGAGGTTAAAGCCCTGAAATTTTTTTGATGAACAAACGCCAACCATTTCTTTCTAAATCATCTATGGCATTATCATATGATAGCAGGGTTTGGATTCCATTCGACTCAATCCTTACCACCAGAGCCATGGCGAATGGAAGGGAATCAACACAGAACTCATAGGTAGGGTTTGATAAAAAGACATAGATCCATGACCCTAAGCCTTATCAAACCAATGCTATGATAGTTCAAACGGTGGGAAGAGGTGTTAATCACCATGTGTGGGAACAAAATCGTGAAGCCCGAGACCATGCTCAAGAGTAAAGGCATTATGTACTACGTATGCCACCTGGGCATTGGGTACATGCTAGGACAGAGTAGTTGAAAACATAGTGTGTGCATTCAAGTTTGATTGCAAAGATAGGTGAATTGAATAATTCAAAGTTTGATAAATATGATCAAATATCAACCAAAATCGATATAAAGAATAACAAATTCATTGATGGGGGTATTTCGTTGATACAACCATAAATCTTTTAGGCATTCTTAGAATCGGAAAAGAGTTACAAACAATGAGAGCACATGCTCAAAGAAAGAAATCACGATTCTATAATAAAACACATGAGTAGTTTTCCTTTAATCAAAAATCAAAACCAAATGTCAATTCCAGCTGCGAGTTTTTAGGCTTACAGTCATGAAAACAAAAATCGAAAAGACAATAGTGAGAAGCGACGATTTGCAAATGTCATCTCGGAAACTGTTCATGAAGGGTAATCAAATTTCATGACCCTATGTAGGCAGCTATGTAGATTGTTTAATAAAAATGACAATTGTATTATTGCTGCCAACAATGGCAACACGCTGGGGGAAGCAGTTATCTCTGTAATACAAATGAGTTCAGGCTAGAGAAATCTGAAAGACTTCAAATCGAAGAACAACTGCAAGTTTATTTGGACATCTTTAAAAAAAAACAAGACACAACCTAGTTTTAGATACCTTTCGTTTAAAGAATGAAACCTGGTGAAAAACTTGGCAAAAGAAAGACACGACGTTTAAGTTAATGTCTCTGATACTGTTGACAGAGCCACTGCTGCCAGCAGGCGTTCATAGCCTCGACAGGGATGTCAATTAACCCACTTTGATGTCTGTATCCTATCCAAGAAATTTCAAATGAGAACGAAGGATGCTTATGGCCAACACAAAGTTCATACCTGAGAATTTTCTTTTACCTGACATTGCTTCACTGCCAGCAGGCCTGTTCAGTACCCCGATGAAGTTATCTTGGCGTCATGCATGCATTTACCCGCTGCCAACAGACATGTTCAGTGTCCCGGCGGGTTTACAAGCACTTCCCACAGCTCTCTGAGAATTTATTCACATTCTGATATAGTTTTAAAGATATTCAATAGAGCGGGGTGACGCTGAAAATTCTAGTTTCTTAACACAACTTAATATTTCCACAGGCCTTTAAATTTTCTAGCAAACCTTCATCAAGATCTAAAAAACAGTTCATTAATAGAACCAATCTTCAAGGACAGGGAGACATCATTGAGTTGCTTTCTTAAAGAGCAGGGACAGCGTAAAGAGACCTTTTAAAGATATTCGTGAATACTTTCAAGTGCAGATTACAACCGAGGAATCGACTTTCAGACAAAAGACACGTTCAACCAGCCTACAATTTCAGATAAGGACAACAATAGATGTTCCAACAACCTTTGACAACTATTTTTGAGATGAAGCATTCTGTTTCTCTTTGTTTGAGCTAGACTGTAAAACAGGGATGTTCGACTCAAAAGGACCAATGAACTAAAATGAAAACTAAACACACCAGCGAAGAAAAATTGGAAAGCAAAGAAATCCAAACAAAAAAATATGTACAGAAGGTGTATCTGAAAACATCATGCAAAAAAAAATCCCTTGGGAGGCTGAAATAAAGTAGAAAAATCCTATTTGATGTGAAAGAAGTCCTACTCATGGTACCTTGGGTCAGGGTTGAATTTATGATTTAGATCTCTTTATTCTCCAATTAAGATTTTCATGACGATACTGCATTTTTTGAAAATAAATATTCAACGAAAAGCAAAGAGAAAAAGATCAAGCAGACTTCCCTGGCAACAGTCGTGTTATGTTTCTCGTGGTGTGCCCACTTGCGTTCATGACTGAATTATTACAAGGAGGAATAGTGAGAAATAAAACTGAAAGAAAACCTATTCCTAAACCTACCCTAACTACTAAACAAATCAGAATACTACGTGAAGTCATGCTTCCAATGTAGCCATCAGAGTAACTCCAATCCTGCAATGGAAACAAAATCAAGCATTGCTAATAAGAATGGTAATATATCAAAAAATGACAGAAACATATCACACTTACCATCATAATCATCATCTAAAAACAAAGTAAGCATGATCTTACCATTCCCTTGAATATTCTTGTTGTACGAATCCTCCAACCATTGTGCAATCTTGTCGTGATAAGGGTCATAATGGCATGGACGAGTGTAAGTAAGTTTAAAAAAATTGTCAATATTACGAGGAAATGAAATAACCATCAGCCAAGGATGAAATTCCCCATCCTCTTGACAATTCTCTAAGTGTTCATTAATTTCTTCACATGGAGGATCTAAAAGAAATATGTCACGCCTATTTCCAAGATACTTAGGTAAAATGAAAGCAAGCTTAACTTTATCCTTATTATGAATTTTTTATATATATGAATATTCAAGCCATCCTAAGATCCTGTCACAAAAATGAGGATTCAAACCACGACTTTGATGAAACAAATATATCGATGGGAAAATTATCATAAGAGGATTTGTGACGCTAGTTAGATCATTGGTTTGAATGCTTCCTTTGATGAGATTGATCATTTCAAAATGTGAAGTATAAACATTAAAATTCGAGCTAATCAAAGAGAGAATATGCAAAGTAGAATGTTTGATCTCTATAAGATATAGTGCATTGTCTTTTTCAACAATAAACTGTATAAAATCATCTCGCAACATGTCCTTTTCCCATGTGAGTGATGAAAGTGAACAAGCGTCAAATCCAACTTTATCAATGTTAGGTTTGGAATTAATTTCACCAAAATTTAGCATATTGAAAGGATATGATTGTGGCGGAAAAGAGTAGGATGTTGTAGGTAAGATGTCAAGTCCAACAGAGACTAGGAATAGATCAGGATATAAAAAATAAAAGGAATCAGAAATAAGCACATGAAAAGAATCTCTTGAACTACGATACTTAACAATGGTATTCTCAAGACATTTCTCTTCACTTTCTTTAAAACTCTTACTCTGTTTTGGTGACGAATTCCTCAACATAACATGATCATCTGGATTTGCCTTCTGTGTGATAGATAATTCAAAATTTATGTGACAAACATCTAGTCTTTCCTGTGGATAAAGTACATTTTGAGGACAAAGATTTAAAGTTTCTTCTTCTAGTTGCGTATCTTCTTCTCTAATCAGTTTCATAGGAGTATTAGAATGTTCAAGATGATTTTCGTCACTTAAGTGTTCTTCAATGACTGATTTTAAATATTGATTAGAGCATGAGTTACAAGAATGAGGATATTCACCTTGAGCCAGAAACGAATCTTCTTCCATACTGGTCGAAGACTGAAAATACAATGATTCAGAGGAAAAACTAAT
>ML792472.1:421860-437822 GCA_009831015.1 Picea engelmannii | reverse complement strand
CTTGCGAAGAAAATTGTTCTTGCAGTTGAGTGATAGGATTTGCAATTGGTTCTTCGTTCGTGATTGAATATGACTGGATGGAAGGGACACAAGCATCATAGAAGAGATTTAATGCAAATGACATGTCATCGAGATTAAATTTATAGAGGATATGATAGACTCTTGTCAAAAATTCTTATGAAGATGAATCGTCGTTGATTAGCGAAGTATGAAATTCTTCACATAATTGATCGAAATCATAAATTTCAAAAGCATCTAGAAATTCATCTACAAATTGAAACCAATAAAAAATGTGACATTCTGGAAAGGATTCAAACCAATGTTTAATCCGACCTCTAAAAGTAAAAGCGAACAGTCTTCATAAAACTCTTAAATCAGAGATGTCATGTTTGATGCATTTGCACCAAAACTAGTTAAGGTGGTATTTAGCAGATGTATTGCCTCCACCATCAAAGGTGAGTTTGGACAAGCGAGAGATTGTCTCATTGGGAACATCGGGTAATGAGAAGTTGAAATCATGTTCTAACACAATGATTTGGGGAACCATGGGGAAATTGAATACATTTAAAATAAAGGCTCCTACAAGGTCAACTTGCCAGTCGGCCCTCCTTCTAGCGCCATTTGTTGACGGGTGAAATTGACCGCTTGTCAACTGGAGGAGTGAATCCAGTCCAGGGTTGTCTACTTAACCCAAGTCGTTTGGATTAATCCACTCCGACGGGTTTAGCGGCTCCGTTGGCCGATCTAAGTCCTAAAGAAAACTAAAAAACAAAACTAAATGAAATGTAATAACTTTGATGAAACGTAATCGTTGAAAACTATATATAGATCCAATATATATTTACAGTTTACTAACTAATATTTATAACATAAGTCTACTTATTATATGTACAATATATACAAATGATTTTATTTCTAATATATATATAACATTTACAAAATACGAATTTTAATCTAAATCCGCGAAAATTGAATATCAATTGATTTTTTAAACAACAGTAACACTATTTAATCTTTTTGATTTATTTTCTTATAATGTTCATAACTGAGAAATGGAATGTCAAACTGTCTAATTGAAAACTGAAATCACAGATAGTAGAAGACGTTTTAGCTACAGGAAATTTTTGTATTCATTAAACTAATGAAATTAAACTAGCAAACTGACCTGTTATCGCATCCCATATTTGTTCAGTGTGTAGCATCCAATCTTCCTATCTGATGAGGTAAACCCACAACAAATCCTACAAATGATTCTCATAAACGTGAAGCAGTAATGATTGGATCCGAATAATAGAACATATAAGAGATATAATCACAACAATCTTATAATTTCACAAGTAGCCACATTAAGATAAATCCTACTATAAAAACTTGTGTATAAATGTTCAACAAAGGATAAAGATAAATCTCTTAATTCAATGTTTGAACAAAAAGATTGTTGTATGTCAAATCTGGAACATAAAACATGGATAATATATAATTTTTTATCATACCAATCTGTAGTAAACCACGACAGCGAAAGCAATCATAATTTAATTACAAATCGAAAAAAATCATGACTTGAATAAAAACACGATATGGAGAAGCTAAAGCTGTGACAAATATCATATTCCATTCAAGTCTGTAAATGAGAAATCCATAGTTTTTTCTCCAGGCAGATATGATGCAACGTGTACAAAATAACATGCTTATATAGGTTCCAGGAAACAAAACTGTTTCCTGTTGATAATATCAAATTTGTTTCAAAAATATGGGGGATGCAACCTCCCTGATTTCATTAGATATCAAAACTATCAACAACCTAATCTATTTACTAAAAACACAAAGTTGATATGGCTGGGATATCTTCAACAATGCCTCATATCTCCTTGGAAATCATGGGTTCCTAAAACAAATGAAAATGGGAAGATTTTAGATATGTTTTCAATTGTCAAATCAAGCAATTCGAATTTTTCTAACTGGCTACAGAATCCGTAGCTAGTTATAATAGCAACTACAATCATATTTTATTTAATAGAAAAAACAAACCAATCTTCAATCAAATTGTATGTGCTAACTTAAGAGTGACAAAATCATGCTAAAAATTAAACAAAATCATACCTCTGATCATGAAATCAAATTGAATCATGATGGCTGTAGCTGCTTCTATGTTTTTTTAAATATCAAATGTCCTGTAGATGTATAACTTGCTGACAGACTGGTTGAATATCCTTCAGATTGATCAAGGGTTCAGAGTAGATGGTCGGACGGGTGAGAGGGGTGTTGTGGGATGCTAAGGCACATGCCTGGAGAGGTAACAAACGTTTCAACACTTGCAAATAGACCAAAATGCTCACTTCATCCACAGAGAAAATCTGAGATTTGACCTCTAAAGGATGAGCTATATCTCTGGAACGATCCAATTTCTGGGGAAACCACCTGTGATGAAGGTAAAAGGGCTCATTTTGGTTCTGGGTTTTCAAGGTTTTCTTCAAATGTAAAACCGTTTGCTCAGAATAGCTCACGCAAAAACATGTCTCTGGAAGGAAATTACGAGGTTAACTTAAGAACTCTTCAGTTACTTCCAATTGCATAGACCGATTTTTTGTCCTACAACCATCAAAGGTTAAGGCAAACTCTTGGGCGACCTGGAGGTTAAAGCCCTGGAATTTTTTTGATGAACAAACGGCAACCGTTTCTTTCTAAATCATCCCTAGCGTTATCATATGATAGCAGGGTTTGGATGCCATTCAGCTTGATCCTTACCACCAGAGCCATGGTGAATGGAAGGGAATCAACACAGAACTCACAGGTAGAGTTTGATAAAAATCCACAGAGCCATGACTCTGATCCTTATCAAAACAATGCTATGACAGTTCAAACAGTGGGCAGAGACGTTAATCACAATGCATGGGAGAAAAATTGTGAAGCCCGAGACCATGCTCAGGAGTAAAGGCATTATGTACTACGTATGCCACCTGGGCATTGGGTACATGCTAGGACAGAGTAGTTGAAAACATAGTGCGTGCATTCAAGTTTGATTGCAAAGATAGGTGAATCGAATAATTCAAAGTTTGATAAATATGATCAAATATCAACCAAAATTGATATAAAGAATCAAAAATCCATTGATGGGGGTATTTCGTTGATACAACCATAAATATTTTAGGCATTCTTAGAATCAAAAAAGAGTTACAAACAATGAGAGCACATGCTCAAAGCAAGAAATCGCGATTCTAGAATAAAACACATGAGCAGTTTTCCTTTAATCAAAAATCAAAACCAAATGTCAATTCCAGCTACAAGTTTTCATGCTTACAGTCATGAAAACAAAAATCGAAAAGACAATAGGGAGAAGCGACGATTTGCAACTGTCATCTCGAAAACTGTTCATGAAGGGTAATGAAATTTCATGACCCTGTGTAGGTAGCTATGTAGATTGTTTAATAAAAATGACAATTGTATTATTGCTTCCAACACTAACTTGGGATCATTGTCAATTGTAGATAACACAAATGCAGAATGGAAATCAAGAATAATATAAATTTTAGCTTGTTTCTTTACTCGTCCAGACCTCCTTACAACCAGATTAAGCTATTCCACCTCTTCATCTGATTCAATTTGAATCATTTGAATCATGTTCTTCGTTCCTTAGCTCAAACCCTATATTCTTTGGTTCTTTTTCCATTTGAGCCTCTTCAGTCCTAGAAGTTCCTCCAACTTCCTTGAATATCACATCTTTACTATACATTGTGTTCATCAACTTCAGATCCCATAGTTTATATCCTTTCATTTCATCCTTATCACTGATGAAAATATGCTTGATTTCCTTATTGTCCTACTTGTTCTACTTATCCTTTGGAACATGTACACATTCATCACAACTAAAGAATCTGAGATGTGAAAGCGAAGGATTTTTACGAAAACATACCTCATGCGAAATCTAGTTGAATATCATTGATGAAGGACACATATTTACCAAATATTTTATAGTGTTGACTACCCTTGCCCAGAATTCTGATGCGATCCCATCACCATCGAGCATGCTCCTTGTCTTTTACATCAACCGCCATTTATTTTTTGAGAAAATCAATTTTTATATGGGGTAATATGGTGTGGTATTTTGGCATGCTATTACAAGCTACTTGTAGAAATACTTATAGTCCTTTCCATAGAACTCACCTCCATTGTCAATTATCAATAACTTGATCTTCTTATATATCTAGTTTTCAACAAGAGATTTAAAATCTTAGAACTTCTTGAAAACCTTTGATTTCTTCCTTAGAAAATATAGCCATGTTATCCTATAAAAACCATCTATGAAGGAAACGTAATCCCAAACATGTTACTATGTATCAATTCCATAATCCCTTTTTCCCTTGTAGCTCCAGATGGGAATCTAACCCAATTTTGTTTTCCATATATGCAATGTTCATATAAATTGACTTCTAAATTACAATAAGGAAAAACTTTGACCATACCTTTGTTGTGCATAGCTCGAATTTATTTTTCACCAATATTTCCCATTCTCTAGTGCCATAAAATGGTTGGGTCAACTTGACGAAGAAAAATCGATTTGGTTTGTATTGACTCAAATTGATATGAGTTGAATTGAGTTGTATTCAATTAGACTTCAGGAAAAACAATGTTGTTGCATTCAGTCCATTCGAAATTCCCTAATGACTTTTATATGGTTCCAATCTAAATTGCTTTCATTAAGACTATCAATCCCTTAGCCATTTTGCACAGATCCTTTTGAAATGAAGTTTTCACACCTGCATCTGCCATTTTTTTGATAGATATCATATTTCTTGCTAAACCCAAAACATGTAGCACATCTGGAAGGGTCATGATCCTCCCATCTTGCAGCATCAGTCAGACTCTTCATAATCCAACAATTTTGGTTGTCAAGTCATCCCCCAAGAATACATCTCCTCCTTCGTATCTCTCATACGCACATAACCATTCGTTGTGGGGTGTCATAAGAAAATATGATGTTTATATGATCAACCAAACATCATGACCTGACTGTGTATTGGTCGATGCCATATACACATCTCCTCCTTTATCTACAATAGTATTTCTCTCACTCGATTGCTTCTCATCGGATCCTGGACTGATAACAGTTTCTTTCGATTTGCAATATCTCTTATAATGCATAACTTTACTACATTTCCAACATCTTCTTGTCGATTGAATCAGGGATTTATAACTACTTTTCGACTTCGACTTTCTACCAGTTTTATTTATTTATTTATGTCGATTAGTTGAACTCCCAATGACCATTTCATGTTCTTCCACCTCATTTCTTCTGACAAAAAATATGCAACCACATATTCAAGCATTAGTGTGGTCAAATTACTCTTGATATCCATGACTAAGCTATCCCAGGAGTTTGGAAAAGAACACAGTAGGATAATAAATTTCTCCTCCTTAGTGATTTTAATATCCATAGACAATAATTGTCTTATTACAATATTGAAGGCATTAGGGTGTTATGTTATTGAGCTTCCATCACTCATCCTCAAAAGTTACAATTTATTCCAAAGGAACATCTTTTTTACCATGGATTTTGACTAGTACAAGCTTCCCATCTTGTCCCATGGTTTCTTTCCAGAGTCTTCACCTAAGACATTGAACAATACTGAATATGCAAGACAAAGTCAAATTGTACTTCTTTCCCTCCTCTTTAGTTTCTCCCATTCTTCTTTCGAAAGCCTTGTCAGAATTGTTCTAGGACTAACAACTACCCAATATTCATGATCTACAAGGAGATATTCTATCTTAAGCTTCCAAAACTCAAAATTATGGCCATTGATTTTTTCAATATCTATCTTTGAAGTGATTGCTATTCTTTAAAGCACAAATTAAAGATCATTGACCTACAACTCCCATTGGACCTAGGTTTAGATTAGATCCAATATTTCGTTAACCTTGCTCTAATATCAAATGTAGACAAAACAACGCTCACACTAAACCAAAAAGGAAAGAGAAGAAACATTTAAGCAGAAAATAAATGACAAACACATACAATACACAAAGATTTTACCCTAGAAACCCTTAAGTGGGAAAACCAACATTCTTTGAGTGTCTCCTTCTCTCTTGTTGTCTTATTCATACAAATAATAAAGAGTTACATGACTATCCTTGGTCTACACCTAAGACACAATTTTCATCCTACTCTCTTGCTTTGCACAAGAACAACCCTACAACCAATTCGATTTACATCAACATGATCTTGATGGTTCTTCTAAAGATTATATTTTATAATAATACATCATGCCATATTTATAGGCTTTAGTACATGCAAAACCCTAAATCATGGAACCCAAAAATGGTTACAAATATATTTAGATGATTGGTTTCAACCTTGCAAATCTTGGGATTATGTCATAGTTGACTGCCAGTCAACTACCTAGTGGACCTCCAATCAGTCTCCAGTTGGTTGCCACTCGACCTCATTTCAATTGACCTTTCGACCTTTTGTTCAACTACTTCAACCTTCGAATTTCCAATCGACCACCTTTGACCTCTGACTTAACAATTGACTTGACTTACCTTGACTTGTTAGTCAATTCATCACCAGTCGATCCACCTTGACTAGTCAGTTGGTTGACTATTCTTTCATTGCAAATAATATAACAAACCAATAGATATTGGATCTGATATAAACCTAGGTTCAATGGGAGTTGTAAGTCAATGATATTTAATGTGTGCTTAAAAGAAATGGAAAACAGTTCGAGGATAGAGTTTGAAAAATTTAATGGCCATAATTTTGAGCTTTGGAAGCATAAAATGGAAGATCTCCTTGTAGATTGAGAATAGTGGTTGTGAGTCCCAGAACAATTCTGATAGGTATATTGAGTGAATAATGGAGGATAATCAAAAGGAGGGCAAGGATTATGATTCAACTTTATCTTGTAGATTCAGTATTGTCGAATGTCTTAGGTGAAGGCATAACAAAGAAACTGTGGGACAAGTTGGGAACCTTGTATCAATCTAATTCGTTGGTAAACAATTTGTTTCTTTGAAATAAATTGTATCTTCTGAGGATAAGTGATGGGAGCTCAACAATAGATTTCCTTAATTAATTCAATATTGTAATAAGTTGGTTATTTCTATGGACATTAAAATCACTAAGGAGGATAAATGTATTATTCTCCTAGGTTCTTTGCTATATTCATGGGATATCTTAGTCATAGCTATTAGGAGTAATTCAACCACATTGATGCTTGAATACATGGGTGCATCTCCACTATTAGAGGAAATGAGGTGGAATAACATGGAAGCATCGACCAAGGATGCCTTGATAGTGAGAGGTTGACTGATTGACAGAGGTAAAGGAAAATTATCTGGTATACATTCAAAGTCAAAGGATAGATCTAAATCCTCAGTTCAGTCAACAAAAAAATGATGGAAATGTGGTAAAGTTGGGCATTATAAGAGAGATTGCAAGTCAAAAGAGACTGTGATCCGTCTAGGATCCAATGAGAAGCAATCAACTGAGAGAAAGACTACTTCAGATAAAGGAGGATATGTGTATCTGGTGTATACCAGTACA
The DNA here is from genome assembly GCA_009831015.1 of Picea engelmannii. Classification (NCBI taxonomy): domain Eukaryota; kingdom Viridiplantae; phylum Streptophyta; class Pinopsida; order Pinales; family Pinaceae; genus Picea; species Picea engelmannii. The sequence goes on along the minus strand of ML792472.1, from coordinate 430,282 downwards.
CAGTCAGATCATGATGTTTGGTTGAATGACTCAAGTGCATATTTTCATTTGACATCTCATAGGGAATGGTTATGTGAATTTGAGAAATATGAAGGAGGATATGTGTTCTTGGGGATGAATCAACAACAGAAAATGGTTGGACGACAAAGAGTCCAATTGATGCTACAGAATGGGAGGAGTAGAACCCTTTCAGGTGTGCTACATATTTTGAGTTTGAAAAGAAATCTGATATTTATCAGCAAAATGAGTGATGTAGGTGTGCAAAATTTATTTTAGAAGGATATGTGAAAAATGGTTAGGGAAGAGATAGTCTTAATGATAGGAGTTTGGATTAGAACCCTATACAAGTTCTTAGGGAGTGCCAACTCGACTAGATGCAACAACATTGTTGTTTTTGAAGTCAAATCAACTGCAACTCAACTTGACTCAACTCGAGTTGACTTGAATCTAATTGACTCGATTGTTCTTAATAAATCCAACATGACCATGCTATGGCACCAGAGGATGGGACATATTGGTGAAAAAAGAATTAGATCTATGCACAAAAAAGCTATGGTCAAAGGTTTTTCTTACTATAATTTAGAAGTTGATTTCCATGAGCATTGCATTTGTGGAAAATAGAATTGTGTTAGATTCCCATTTGGAGCTACAAGGGAAAAAGGGATTTTGGAATTAATACACAGTGATGTGTTTGGGCCTATATCATTCCCTTCACTAGGAGGATCTTTGTATTATGTCTCCTTCATAGATGATTTCTCTAGGAAGACATGGATATATTTCATGTGGAAGAAATAATAGGTTTTTGAGAAGTTTAAAGAGTTTAAATCTCTTGTAGAAAACCAGAGAGATAAGAATATCAAGGTGTTGAGAAATGACAATGGAGGTAAGTTTCGTGGAAAGGATTTTGAGAAAATATGCAAGAAATGTGGCATAGCACACGCAAATACCACATCATATACCCCACAAAAAATGTAGTTGTTAAAAAAATGAACAGGACGTTGATGGAAAATCCAAGGAGCATGCTCAGTGGTGTCAGGCTCACACATGAATTCTAGGCAGAGGCAGTTGATACTGCAAAATATTTGGTAAACAGGTCTCTTTCAGTAGAACTAGTAGAATCAACTCCACATGGGGTATGGTTTGGTAATAATCCTTCACTTTCACATCTCAAATTCTTTGGCTATGATGCATTTGTGCATTTTCCCAAGGAAAAGAGGAAAACATTGGGAAATAAGGAATTCAAGTGTATTTTCATAGGCTATAAGGATGAAATGAAAGGATATAAGCTATATGGGATCTGATGGTGAGGAAAACATTATATATTCGAGATGTGATTTTTAAGCAAGTCGGAGGAACTTTCAGGACTGAAGAGGCTCAAATGGAGAAAGAAATAGAGAAGCTCGTGTTTGAGTTGAGGAATGAAGAACAAGATTTAGATGAGTTGAGTGAATTAGATGAAGAGGTGGAACAATTGACTTTGGTTATAAGGAGGTATGGATGAGTAAGGAAACTAGCTGAAAGGTATAGTCAACCTGATTTTCATTCTACATTTATGTTATCTTCCATTAGCGATGAGCCCAAGTCAGTCAGGGAGGAAGTAGACTTGATAGAGGGTAAACCCTAGAAGGAGGCCATGGTCGAAGAAATGGAATCCTTGCATGATAATGAGACACGAGGTTTTTTTGAGCTACCTAATGTAAGGAAACATGTCGATAGAAAGTGGGTGTTCAAGAAAACATTGAATTCAATGGTTCAAGTTGAGAAGTTCAAAACTCAACTGGTAGTGAATGGGTATTCCCAAGTTGAGGGAGTCAAATTCTCTGAGATTTTCTCTCCCATTGAAAAATTAACTTCCATTAGAGTACTATTGTCTCTAGTTGCAACATTTAATCTTAAGATAGAGAAAATGGATGTGAAGACAATGTTTCTACATGGGGACTTGAAAGAAAAAATCTACATGAAGTACCCTAAAGGATTTGTATTAAAGAGAAAGAAAGAGACGATGTGCAAATTGAAAAGATCCCTTTATGGTATAAAGAAATCACCAAGGATGTGAAACCAAAATTTTGACATATACATCCTTAGTTTGGGTTTCGTTAGAAGCAAGGATGATCACTATGTATATTCCAAGAAAGAAGGAAGCCATTTCATGTAGCTTTGTATGTTTATGACATGTTGTTGGTCGAAAAAAACATGGATGTCATAAAGGAGGTGAAGATGAAACTATCCTCCATGTTTGAAATGAAGGATCTCAATGGCAATCAATTCATTTTGGGAATGGATATTAAGAGAGATCATGCAATTATAAAGATTTGGTTAAATCAAAGAAAGTATATTGAAATAGTCTTGAAACGTTTCAACATGCAGGATTGCAAACCAGTCAAGGCACCAATTTTTGTGGGAGAAAAACTAACTATTGAACAGTGTCTAAAGACATAAAAATAGATAGAGGACATGTCACATGTTCCCTATGGTAGTGTTTTTGTTAGTCGGTTGTATGCAATTGCTTTCACTCAACTAGACATTACTCATGTAGTAGGAGTATTGAGTAGATACATGTCGACACCTGAGAAATATCACTATACTACTATCAAAAGAGTGTTTAGGTAATTGTGTGGCACAACAGAGTATGCAATCTATTACCAAGGGAATCCTGAAGCTGATAGGGAAGTAAATGTACATGTCTTTGTCAAAGCCAATAGGGTTGGAGATATGGATTGACAAAGGTTGACCAATGGATATTTTTTCAATATGGTTGGTGGAGAAATCAGTTGGATGAGTAAGATACATATAGTAGTATCCTTATCAATAATAGAAGTTGAATACATGGTATCCACTCATGCAAGAAAATAGGTAGTATGGTTGCATTGATTGTGTTTAGGGATTGGGTTTGAGTAGAAATCTATGAAGATAAATTGTGACAAATAAAGTACAATTTTCTTGGCAAAGAATCCATCCTACCATTCCAAAATGAAGAATATTAATGTACAATACCATTTCGTGAGAGACATGGTGGACATAAAGCATGTATTATTGGAGAAAGTAGACATTTTGGAAAGCATAGTAGATTCTTTGACCAAGTCTATGAGTGTTGTGAAGTTCTCTTGTTGTAGAGAAGAAATGGGAATTGTTTCCTTAGGTTAGTGAAAAACAATTCAAGTTCTCTTGCATCAACAAAGAAGACAACAAGTGAGATAATGTTGGGTTGTTATATTCGTTGCAGTGAAAAATCAGTCAAATTGACTGGCTAATGGAGGTGGATCAACTGGGTGAATGTTCAACTAGATGGATAAGTCGAGTTGATGGTTAAGTTGAAGGTTGAAGTGATCAATTGGAAGGTCAATAGGTCATCCGATGGGAGGTTGAGTGGAAATTGATTGGAGACCAACTAAAGGTCAAATAATGGTTGATTGGTTTTTATCCAATCGGAGTTCGACGGGTAGTCGATTGTAAGAGAGTCTCAATATTTGTGGGATTGCGACCAATCATCTATCTGTATCTGTAACCATTTTTGGATGACATGATTTATGATTTTACATGATGTAAAGCCTATAAATATGGCATAATGTAATACTATAAAAGATAATATTAAATGTTCAAACTCTCATATTTTAGAGGTATGAAATGGTCATGTAGATGTACATTGAATTGGTTGTAGGGTTGTTCTTGTGTAAAGAATAGAGTAGGATGACAGTTGTGGCTTAGGTTTATACCAAGGTTAGTCATGTAAATCTTTATTATATTAATGAATAAGACAACAAGAGAGCAGGAGATGCTCAATGAATGTTGGTTTTCCCAATTAAGGGTTTCCAGGGTAAAATCTCTATGTATAGTCTAATTGTCATTGATTAATTCTATTATATTTTTGTCTTATTTTTCTTAGTCAGTTTAGTGTCACTGTTATTTCTCTGCACATTTACCATTACTGGATATGATTTCCACATGTGGGTTTGATATGAAAAATGCAGTGTACAATATGAACTTGTTTAAAATATTCTAACTTATCCCGTCTATGGAAAAACTATTCTAACGAAAATTAAAAATATTCTAACCTATCATGGCTATGGACAAACTAACTAAAGTATTCATGCAATGAAACCACTACTTCCTACTTGTAACCTAAAACAATTAGTTGTTAAAGAAAACAATAAACTAGTAATGCATGAATGAAATAAGTGCATAGATTAATATGAAACAACAAACTCATTTAGCACTACCCATTCATCACTCATAACAACAATATTAGAAAAGTAATGCAAACCAAAGTCATAAAATTCACAAAAGAATAGTTTATAAAATGAGTGATATGAACTTATAGCAGTGGAAATGAAAATACATAAAGTGGAAGAAGTTCATAGAAAATACATCACATACACTAGATCAATTTTCCTCAAAAATGACATGGAGGGCTTATCGAACAACTCTTTTATGATACGGAGGAATTTCGTAGCCCTGAAGTATTTGTAACTGGGAACATCAACTATGTTCCCTTCTAAGTTTGTCATATTGGCCCATAATTTGGCATAATTAGGACTACCAAGATATATGATCATAGCTTCCCAATGCCCCCTTGGCCTGATCTACAAGATACAAACCCTAGTAGATGTCTTAATTGTAATACTCCATCAACATCAAGAATGAGCTAAGTCACATATTGTATATTTAATAGAAGTTAAGAAACACATTTGGAAAAAAAAATGACGATCCATAAGATTCACTAGCATGCCTTATCATTGAATATTAAGCATTGCCTTGGCCTTGGCCTACTCCTTCATGAGGCCCTCACTTATGTATTTACTAAGAATATCATGTGTCTTATTCTTGATAACCATGCACTCAATTTATTTCTCATCTGGAAGGGCAACATGAGGAACAAACTCTCACTCTCTCTAATGTTGGTTTCACATGTCCTACTCTCCTATTTATTCCACCACATTCTCCTCTTCCTCAAATAGGACTTACTTAATGTCAATGACCTCCCTGCTCTTTATGTTCAACTTGCCATCCCTCTTGACAGACTCGATCCTCTTCCACTCGACTTTCTCCATTATATTGTCCTCGTCATCCATGTATCCATAATAACTGACATTAAGTTTTTTGTAAATATCATACCTAGACCTCCTCTTTTTCACATTGGGGGGCTTATCAAATAGCTTTTTGATGTCAAAGAGGAATTTCGTAGCCCCACTTGTATAATTAGTTATTGGAATATTGTAACATGCCATCTTCCAGCAATCAATTGTACAAGTGGGGCTGGGAAATTCCTCCTCAACGTCAAAGAACTATTCAATAATCCCCTTGAGGTGAACAAGAGGAGGTCTAGGTATGATATTTATAAGAGAATCATTGACACTAATTATTATGTCTATAGGGATTATGAGGATAGTATATTGGATAAATTTGAGTGGCCCACGGAGAAGGAGATGCGGGCCAAAGTGATGAGGGAGTGATAGAAGATTGAGTCTATCAAGAGGGAGGCCAGTTTGATGGTAGAGAGTGAGGAAGTCACTACCATTAATACAGTCTTGTTCAAGGAAGATGAGAATGTGGAAGAAGAAATGGGAGAGCGAGACATGAGAAACTAGTAGCAAAGAGAGGAATATATTTGATTGAGTGCATGGTTGTGGAGAATAAGAAACATGAGCTTCTTAGTAAATACATGAGTGAGGATCTCATGGAGGAGCAAGCCAAGGCCAATGAAATGTTTAATATTTAGCGATAAGGTATGCTAGAGAAGCCTATGGATCATTAATTATTTTTCCAAACGTTCTTCTTAACTTATATTAAATATACAATATGGGCATTAGGTCATTCTTGAGGTTGACAAAGTATTATGATTATGACATCCACAAGGGTTCATTTCTTATTGATCATGCCAAAGGGGAACTAGGAAGCGCTCGTTGTAGATCTTGGAAGTCCTAATTATGCCAAAGTAGGGGCCAAGATAACCTACTTGGAAGGGAATGTAGTTGATGTTCCCAATGTCATTGGAAAGGTCCCTAGTTACAAATACTTCGGGGCTACAAAATTCCTCCTCGACCTCAAAGAGTTATTCGATAATCCTCCTCGAGGCGAAGAAGAGGAGGTTTATGTATGAGATTTAAAAGCAAATTGATGCTAGTTCATATTATGGCTACAAGAATGGACAGGATGGTATATTGGAGAAAGTCGAGTGGCTCGCAGAGGAGGAAACGTGAGACGTCTAAATGTAGACACAAAGCAAGGTGTTTTTGACGAGCGGTTGGTGGTCTACGAAAGTTATATTTTATGAACAAGTTGTCACCAGGAGAAAAACTATGTATTACATGCACAACAAAAAAATATGGATGCTTTCCTTTTCATAAAGAAATCTTTGTCATTGGAGTGTTCTTCAAAGGAAAAGATTTCACTAAATAATGAATACCTACAACTATTTATGAACCCTGCAATATTTCCATGAGTTCATGGATGACAATCGATATATAACAAGTTTTTCCTGTTAAAGTTTTGAGAAGCATAACCATTCATGCACATATTATACATGGAAATGATATGTTTGTATTTAACAATATTCAAGTAATCAAACTGGCTATAGAAAGGAACATAAAATGGAATAAGTGCTACTGATTGTTTAAGAGGAACAGATACATGTGAAAGGATAAACAACCCAATATTTGCAACATCTACTTTAGACTTGGCAATCATAACATTATTACCACAAAATGAGAATCTAGTTCTAACATTGGGAACAAGAATGGGAGACGGCCAAGCACCATACAAAGCTTTGTTTTAACAAGTTTGGTATTTACTTTGTAGATGGAAAATAAGAGGGAAGTCATCACTAACTTCCAACAATTGAACATACTTTGGTGTGTACTTGGGAATTTTTGCTCTTATCTCATACAACTTTTTGGATTTCCTAGTAGAGATTTTTTGGGTAGTATTTATATCATACTTTGGCTCACTATATCTCTCCATTGACTCAACAGAAGGAGAAGTCTTGGTCAATTTATCACAAAAATTAATTGATTTGGCTTCCAACTTTTCAAAAAGGGAGCATATGGAAGTGTCCCTATGTGTCTTTTCTATATCTCCTATTGACTTCTTGATCGTAGTGGGAGGCATTATACTTTCAACTTTGGATAGTCAATCATTAATATAATGAGACAATGTGACACTTCAAGGGTTCTTCTTCAACCATTTACATCTTGAATAGCCACATACTACTGGGGTGTCATAAAAGAAATCCAATTCACAGTGTAATATTGTTGACCCAGGATGGTTGCTGGAAAATGGTATGTTACGATTGACAAAGTAAAGCAATTGTCCATTTTCATCAAACATTTTTCTGTGATGTCTTTCTCCTAACAGGATCTTGTGACATTTTTGGAATGGTGGAATACCTTGTGCACCCAAACTCGATCCTGAATCATGATCCTACAAAATTCAAAGAATAATTATTCAAATGCATGTGCATAAATGATATAAATTCAATCAAATAAATGAATTATATACAAAATATAGGCTTATTTAAAATGGTGGGGGAGAACTTGATGAAATTGCAATGATATGGAATGAGATGGAATCTAAATAATTGACCATTTGATATTATAACATTTTTTTCCCTGCATTTGAGTCAGAACCATCATCAATATGTGAACAAATTCTTAAAACAAATTTTGAGAAACATAAAACATTCTAACTTCAAACAGAATTTTGAATGGCTTTCAAAAGTTACCGATTCTCTTAATTAGTTAAATACACATCGATGCATCTATATATAAGAAGGCACCAGTGTGCTAAATTATGAAAAACAACAAAGAATCGCCTTCGTTACTTCCTCTCCATAGCAAAATCTCCGCAAAATTTAATTTTGGAGGTTTGCATTTCTATTATGTCAATAAAATTGAAACTGATGCATTTATATATGGATAACATACCAAGGCACTTAAAATTATGTAGGGCACTGATTGTTTAGTCAAAAAATATATATATTTTAAATATATACGTTTTTATTAGTTCTTTTATACATACAATGCACATCAGTGTGCTTTACAGTACATTGACGCTTTAAAGAAAACTGGTGCTCTTTAAAACACACAAGTGTGCTAAGTTGTATAGCGCGCCAAAAAGGTAAGTAACAAAAAAACAACGCTTCAGTGTATCATCAATGCATCGAAATAGACATCGAAAAAATGACCATGAATTTCATTTTTCAAATTTAATGTGTTTATAAATGAAAACACTATTCATTGTTTCATTCTTTTGGAAAATTTTAGAGGGGAGATTTGTGTAAGAGATATTTACTAGCAAAGACTTTGGAGTGGGTTGATTTTTTTGAAGAGCCAAATTGTTAAGCCCTAATATTGGCTCATTACCACTTAATTGGGGCATATTAGATTAGTAATGTTATTTTATTTATGTCGTCTTTAGGCCATTAGTT
>ML792472.1:402562-416745 GCA_009831015.1 Picea engelmannii | reverse complement strand
TCATCTTGTACTTGAACATTTAAGTGGGGTAAAAGGAGGTTTCCCCCTCGAAGAGGCTTATTATCTGAAATTGTCTCTTTTTCAAGGCGTTGAGTACCTTTCCTGAAGTTTTTCTATGCTATATTGATGTTTGGTTCTTAACACAAATTTGCAAGGGATCACCGTAGGCCACATACAAATTTGCAGAGGAGAAATTTCAGGTATGTGATTTCATTCTATTGATCATCTCAATCTTTCCATATTTGATTTAAACTATTTTCAGTGCATTCTGAAAAAATATAAAAGGGTTTCATAATTAACTTTAGTGTTGAAATCCCTAGCTTTCTTATCATTTTTCTTGGTTTCTCTCTCTCTATATTTCATAAGAGGGATTTCATTTTTTAAGATATATATTTTTATAGGATTTTCTTACTTGTATATTGGGAATTTAGTATCTGTTGCAATGGTACCACTCATTGCATTGGATATCAAACCTGATCATTGTCAGTTTTTTTTTCAAAAAACTTTTCCACGACGTGCAATGTGCATTATATAGTAATGTTGCACTGGTACACACTAAATAGTGATGTCACATTGGTGCACATATTTCTCTCAACAACACCAATTAATTTAAAATATAAATATCATTTATTTAGTATCATATGCATACACAACCACCATCAAATCTACCCTTAACTCAATCTTATCCATTGAATTAGTTCCCTAATATTGGGACCACCGAGAGTCTGAAACACTTAACATACCTCTGGAACTCAATAACCATATGATCGTTTCTTTGATATCAGGCTCATCAGGACACCAAAACACTCAACAAAACTTCGATGCATAGTATCCATTTGATCTTTGATCAACAACTATCATTAACTCTCAAAATCCTATTCATTGGAACTTGTTCATCAACTCCACTCCGATGGAATGTACTGTGATAGATCCAATGATCCTTGAAGAACTAGGATCAACGGTGTTGATTGCATCACTTCATCATCCTGCATGACATTTATCTCCCATCTCTCTAACTGCTTATGGATGGTTAGGGGGGAACCACGATAGATCTACGACTCATTTTATATCTCTCCTTCTTGCCAATCTATGGTCTAGATCGCTCCTCAGAGTTCCTTCATCAGAACCCATTAAATAACTCCACTCCAACCATTTCTTCTTCGATGAATGGTAGAGATCTATACAACGCAAATCAATGGTCGTTGTTATCTATCATAGTCTTGAGTTGTCAGAGTTTATTTACTACAAGTACCTCTAAATAGACCCTCTCCAATGAATGACAAAGATATACTCATGAAACATGGCCCAATACAACATGTGTCACTACATGCAGCTGACATCATCACTACCTCCGGCCCAGTTCAAAACTCTGATTTGTAACTCTAATGGCACGTGGCTCAATGTGCTTATGGAATGTGGTCCAATTCCCTCATGACACATGGTCCAATTGTTGCATTGCACATGGTTACTATTGTGGTGTTGACTTGGCATTGACATGGTCATGATGTCACCACTTCCTCCAGCTCTTGTTTTTACACCATGATGACTTATCAGTTTGACATGTGGTTGTCATAATACATCACTCTGACATCACTTTCCTTTCTTGAAACATATCATTAAGGATCCAACGGTTGTGGTAGATACTCTAATGGATCTACGGTTCCTATTTACTCTAATTCTCTCTTGTCAGAGTCTCAATGAACCAAACACTCTAATGGTCTTTCCCTCATATCAATGGTCCATAATTATTTGATATTGCTTCGATAGATCAATGGTTCATGTTGACTCATAGTTTCTCTCGTCAGAGTCTCTTCACAATGAAACACTTCAATGGCCTTGTCCTCTGATTAATGGTCCTAAATTTACTACCAAAACCACTTTGATATATCAATGATTGTCATTAAATCTAGGTTTCATTCAGAGTTGGAGTGTTACATGCTCTGACCAACGGTCCAAATTGGTTCATTGTGTCAAATCAATGACAACAATTTTCTTCGACTTAAACATGGAGTTTTCTTCATGGTAGTGGTATGATTTGAGACTTATCCATTTCAGGGCTTCGACACTTCTCCAATCTTCTTTCTCTCACCTTCATTGAGATAGTTATAATGCTTATTGATCTCTCTTTTGATTTGACAATTTGGATGCCTCATGTGTTTTTCTAGTTTGATCCTTGGACCTGTCATTTGCAGGGACTTATTAACACAACGAATGATCTTCTCCTATCATTAACAATATTCAATCTCCCCCTGCTATGATATTGATGACCTATATGACTACCTTTGACATCAATGATAACACAATTTCCAAAAATCTCCCCCTTTGTCATTGATGGAAACACAATCGTAAATTATGCTAGTCAAGTCTCCCTCTGTCTCTTTGGTCTCCCCCTTTGACATCAATGGAAAATGGATATTTATTCCTTTTCCGTTGTACTCTTTAGTTTCTACTCTACAATTAACAGTCTTCTCTACTACTCCCCCTGTATTAGCACCCTTCTCTCTTACAAATTTAATGTACCATGCACTCTCCCCTTGATATTTTGTTTTTGCTGAGCTCCCAACAACTTTCAGTTGAAGCTTTCAATTAGAAATGGGAATGACTTCCATCTTCTATCCGAGATACTCAAATGTATCTCTGAGAAATGGTTTTTTAAATATGTCTACAATTTGTTCCTTTGTTGGCACATACTCCAACTTTACAACTTGGTTTTCAACCTGTTCTCTTAGAAAATGGTACTTGAAACATATGTGTTTTGTTTTTGAATGCATGAAATGGTTTTTAGAACTTCTTATTGCACTGGTGTTATCACATAATATAGATATTGGTTGTTTATAAGTGAACTAAATGTCTTTCAAGGTATGTTTCATCCAAAGAACTTTAGTACAACAGGCTTCTGCTACAATGTATTCATCTTTTGTAGTTGACAGAGATATTGATGAATGTTGTTTACTTAGCTAAGACACTAGGAAATTTCCTATAAAGAATGCACATCCACTTGTGCTTTTTTGGTTATCTATACATCATTCCCAATCAACATCAGTGCATGATTTCAAGGTAAAGTATTCACCTTTTGGATGCCACAATCTATAGTCCAAAGTACCTTTCAGATATCTAAATATTCTCTTGACTACATATACATGAGATTCTTTTGATGCAGATTGAAACCTCGCAACAATTTTGATTGACTACATTACATCTCTCCTTGAAGCCGTTACATACAACAAGCTTACAATCATAGACCTATACAATTTTGGATCTACTTCCATGGATTCATCATCTTTACTGAGCTTGCATCCCGTGGTTGTAGGAGTGCTTGCTAGTTTTCAATCTTCCATTTTGAATATTTTAAGCATCTATTTAATGTATTTCATTTGAGATATAGAGATACCTTTGTTTGATTGATAAATTTGTAGTCCCAAAAAGAATTACAACTCTCCCAGCATTGAGATATCGAATTCATTCTGCATCTCTTCATCAAATTTCTTTCTTAGCTTGTCATCATCACTTCCAAAAATTATATCATCTACATAGACAATGATTATTATCATGTATTTATCTTCCATTTTTATGTAGATGTTTCTATCGACAACCCCTCTTTTAAATACTTACTATTGTAGATGCTTATCCAGTCTGGAGCACCAAGATCTAGGGTCTCTATTGAGGCCATAAATATCTTTCTTGACTTTACAGACATAATCTCCATTTTTTTATAACTGAAATCCTTTAGGTTGTTCAATGCATACTTCTTCCTATAAATTTCCATTTAGGAATGTCAATTTGAAATCGATTTGATAAATATTATAGTTCTTGTAGCAAACAAATTCCAAAAACATCCTAATTGCTTCCAATCTTACTATAGGGGAAAATGTTTCTTGAAAATCAACTCCAATTTGAGCATATCCCTTGCATACCAATCTTTCTTTGTTTCTTACTACTTATCCATTTTCATTTTCTTTATTCCTGAAAACCCATTTAGTGCCTATTGCATTTTTATTCTTAGGTCTAGGAACAAGATCCCAGGTTTGGTTCTTATCAAGTTGGTCCAATTCATCATTCATGGCATTGATCGAATCTTGATCTTGGTCAGATTCTTCAAAGTTATGAGGCTCTATTGTAGAGAGTAAGGACAATTTTACTTGATTATTTATTCTTCTCCTTGTTTGAGGTCCTGCACTCCTATCTCCAAGAATTTGACTTTCAGGATGATTCTTTTGTACATACCTTGAATGTGTTTTTGTGCCTTGTCTTCATGTTTCATCTACCTCTTATTTTTTATGATCCTTAATTCCTTGTTTTTCTTCCTATGATACTTCTTCTTCTTCTTGTTCCTCTTCATGTTCTTCTTCTTGTGGAAATTCATATTCATCTTCAAATTTCAATTATTTTGAAATTTGGTTTGTAAATTATGATTTTTCATCATCCACTTTCACATTTGCACTAATTACTAACTTTTTCAACCTTAGATTGTGGAATCTTTAGGATTTGCTATCACATGAGTAACCTAGAAAGATTCCTTCATCTTTTCTAGAGTAAAATTTACCCAAATTCTCTTCAATTCTCTTAATGTAACATTTACTCCCAAATACTTTGAAATAATTAATTGTAGCTGATTTGCCTTTCCATAGTTCATATGGTGTTTTATCATGATTTTTTCTAATCAAGCGTCGGTTTAGAATATGAGCAGTTGTATGTATTATTTCTCTCCAAAACATATCTGATAGTTTGGAGTCATTTAGCATAATTCTCACCATCTCTTGCATAGTCCTATTTCTTCTTTATGCCATAACATTCTGTTGTGGTGTTCTAGCTGCTAAAAATTGTCTTTTGATTCCATCCATAGAATTTTTCAAAGTCATTTGAGGTAAACTAGCCTCCATTATCTGATTGTAAGAAATTTATTTTGAGATCAGTTTCATTTTCTACCAGTTCTTTACACACCTTAAATTTATCAATTTCCTTTGATTTATTCTTTATAAAGGAAACCCATGTCATTCTAGTGTAGTCATCTATAAGTAGAATAAAGTATTGTTGACCTTGCAAACTTTTGGTTATGGTTGGTCCACAAAGATCAATATGAATGAGTTGCAGAGGATTTGAAGTTGAATGTTCCTTTGTTTTGAATGAGGCTTTGTTTTGCTTTCCATGTTGGTAACGTTTTTATATGGGATCTGAAGGTTTTACAATTAAGCGAAGATCCCTTACATCTTTCTTCTTGTTTATTTTCACCAGATTGTCAAAATTTATGTGTCCCATTCTCATATGCCAAATCAAACTTTGATTTATTTGTCCCATGCAACACCTCTCTCCTTTTACTTCATCTATATGTTATTAGGAGTCCTAATAGTTGGAGGAACCATCCTACCAGATTTTTTACTTCTTATTTCACACTTTTGAGAGTAAAACAAAAGAGTGTGTCCTTGATCACATATTTGACTAACATTGAGAAGATTGTGTTCCATATATTCAATCAAAAATACATCTTCTACTTTGGATTTCTTACTTCCAAGATTGAGTGTTCCTTTTCCAATTATTTTGGCAGCATTATCATTTCCAAACATAACATTTCCTCCTTTTGTCTTCTTAAGAGTTAAAAATTTGCTCTGATCTCCTCTCATGTGCTTGGATCACCCACTATAAATATGCCATTGGCTTGTGTTTCTTTGAGCATGTAAGGATATATTTTTCTCTTCTCTTTTTTCCTGATTTGTTTTTTTTCCATACTCGTATGTTTTCTTCCTCAAGTTTACCAAGATATTTCTCTTTCATGTTCTGTATCATTTATTCTAATCTTCTTTTGTACTCATGTGCTTTGTAGCCAATTTTTTTACATTTGTAACATTAAATATTGGAGTTGATAAGTAGAGAAAAAAGGGTTATAATTTCTATCTGCAAACTCTTGAGTTGTTTTGTTGTTTAAAAATCATTCTCGGTATTCTTGTATATATCTCTACTTCTTGGATGGTTATGTCTTGCATTAGTTTTGTAGTTAATGGATTTATTCCCAAAATTCTGATAAGAAAAACAATAACCAAGAAATAGATTTTGATACCTTTTTGTAGGAGGTCTTCTTGGTGGAGCATTTATGTTGGTAAACTTCTGAGGTGTTATGTTGTTCACATAAAAATTCTTGGCAACATTGTAACTACTTCTTGTAATGATAGGTCTTCTGGGTGGAACACCCTTTTCAAATCCAACTCTATTGTGAAGAGGAATGATCTTATGTTGCTCTTCCATTTTATTTTTGTTATGTTTCCACTGTGATTGAACTCCTAAGCGTATTTTGATAGCCTTGATTCTTCTCCCATCTTTCTAGTATCTTAGAATCAACAATTTCTGGTTGTCATCGTAGCGAAGACTGGTTCTATCAAATGGTGACCTTTGGATGTTTAGGATGTATTCTAGGACTATTGAACTCTTTTCAAACTGCAAATTTGTGTTCAGCTGCGATTTTCTTATCTAACTCCTTTCTTTGGAAGACAATTTCAATTTCTCTTTTGTGGCAGATATCCTCCATTTCTTGGAGTTTGCTTGACAAGATTTCTTCAATTCATTTATGTTCCTCTATTTGTATTTTTAGACCAATAATCTCAATTTCACCATTTGATTCATGATGTTCTTCTTTTGACTTTTTTAATTGTTCCTTGAGAGACTTATTTCTTTTTCCAATTTTTTTTAGTTCACTTAGAGCACAAATTAATTCACCTTCAATATTAACCTCTCCTTCCTCATCAGGGTCTGCATGATTTGAGGTTTCATCATCAGACAATTTGTTGATGGCCATGAATAAAAAATCTTATATGCTATTGTCTTCTTAATCAGAGGAGATTCCTTCTTCATTTGCATACATATTCCTCTTTTCTTGTAATTCTTCCTTTTCTCTTCATTTTTGTCACTTATATAGTGACATTTGATTTTATTAAAGTTAGATTCCCTTTTGAATGTACACTTAGCAACAACAATTTCCTACTCTACCACAATCAAAACACTTGAAGAGGAGATTACCTTTATATTTGTCAGTTCCTTTCTTGAGCCTCCTCACAAAGTTTGCTTGTTTTGCATCTGATTCTTCTTCATAGGAGTCATATGTTTGGTGTCCTTTTGAGCTTGTCCATTTTGATTCTTTGAATGTTGCCTTGTGCTTTGATGTATTTTTCTGCATAGTTCTCATTTCATAGGATGTTAGGATTCCATGTAATTCATCCATTGTTAGATTATATAAATCCTTCATTTCTTAAATGGAAGATAACTTGGGGTCAAATCTCAATGAAAGTGTCCTAAGAACATTTTATAAAACAAACTTTTTATTCATGGTTTTGCCCAGTCCTTTGATAGTATTAACAATCTCATCAACATGAAGAGAGTAGAATGCTATGCCTTCTTCTTCTTTCATTCCGAGGTTTTCAAATCAACCACTATGAGTTTGTAGTTTTTCCTTTTTGACTTTATCATTCTCTTCATATGTATTATGTAACTTATCCCGGATTTCCTTTGCTGATCCAAAATGCATGACTTTAGTAAATTCTAATTCTGTTAATCCATCCAGAATGACACTCATGGATTTGGAGTTATTTTCACTGATCCTTTTAGCAAGTACATCATAGAGTTTACTTTCAAGGGAAGTGTAGCCATTTTTTGTTGACTTCCATACATCATATCCCAGTCACTGTAGGTATACTCTCATCCCGATGCTCCATAATGCATAATTTGATCCATCAAAGAATGACGACTTATTTTTGGAAGTTCTTTCCTAGTTGTACATGTGTTCCATAGAGATATGTCTTCTAGTAGTTAGACTATTTCTAAAGGAAATTGGCTCTAATACCAATTGTTGGAACACACATGGATATTGAGAGGGGGGGGGGTGGGGGAATCAATATCGAACAAAATTGTTCACTTTATCCTAATTATTAACATTTCATATTAGTATGCAAAAATTAACCAAAAATAGAAAAACACATTCACCGTCATAATATAAATAGAGTAGACAAGATGTAACGTGGAAACCCTTAATAGGGAGAAAAACCACAAAAGATATTTGTTTTCTTATATAAAACAAAAATTACATTCATTTGATTTATTTGCACCAACTCAAAGGAGGCTACAACCCCCTAACTTTACCAACACAAACTCGATGGAAGCACCAACTCCCTAGCTTTACCAACACCAACTAGATGGAAACACCAACTCCCTAGCTTTACTAGTACCAACTAGAAGGAAGCATCAAATCCCTAGGTTTACCAACACCAATTGGAAGGAGGATACAACCCCATGTATCACAGGCTCCAACCTAAAGAATGAAGACACCAATCTTCCCAAACACCACCATACTGACATGAAGTAAATATATCTCAAACGACCTCTTCAGTTGAACACAATAGACAACATCTCTGGTAATCCTATAGCACCCACACCATCATAAGAGATTATTCATATCTTCTCAAATGGAGAATCACTGCTTTGACTTAGGAATTTCATTAAACATCCCAACCACCCTGAGATGCTCATATATTGTCTTCTTCCATGCTCATGTATCCTCAAACCTGTGAGCCTCAGAATCACAAAGCTCTACTTCTCTTCAAATTCACTCACTTCCATGAATTATCTTGACTAAGGAATTATCATTTATAGAGCTTCCTACCTCCATGGATTTTTCCACATACACAAAATGTACTTGTGAGTTCGACTCTAAATCTCCATTGAAATTGGTCTTGAATTCCTTTGTAGACTTATACATGCCCCTTGTTTTTTGTTCTTGATCTGCTTCTCAGACCACATAGAACACAACCATCATCAGATCTACCCTTAAATCAATATTATTCATTGAATTAGTTCCCTAATATTGGGACCATTGGGAGTCTGAAACACTTAACATACCTCTGGAAATCAATAGTCGTTCGATCGTTTCTTTGATATTGTGCTCATCAAAACATTGAAACATTCAACAACACTTTGATGCACAATAGTTGTCCGATCGTTGATCGATGACTATCATTGACTCTCAAAATAGTCTTCTCTAGAATATGTTCATCAAATCCACTCTAATGGCATGTACCGCGAGGGACCCAATGATCCTTTAAGATCCTGGATCAATGGTGTTGATTGCATCTCTCCTTCATCCTGCATGACATTTATATCCCATCTCTCTAACTGCTCATGGATGGTCAGGTGGAACACATGATAGATATAAGGTTGATTTTGTATCTCTCCTTCTTTTCAATCTATGGTCTATATCGCTCCTTTTAGTTCCTTCATCAAAACCCATTAAATAACTCCACTCCAACCATTACTTATCTATTGAACGATGGATATATAGCCAACTCATATCAATGGTTGTTGTTATCTCTCATAGTTCTGTGTTGTCAAAGTATATTTACTACAGGAAACTCTGACTAGCTCATCTCCGATGAATATTGAAGATTTACTCGTGACACATGTCCTAATACAATATGTGTCACTACATGTAGCTGATGTAGCACTGATCTAATGTTGATGTCATCACTACCTCTGACTCTATTCGAAACTATGAGATGGAACTCTAATTGCATGTAGCTCAATGTGCTTATGGTATGTGGTCCAATTCCCTCATGACACATGGTTCAATTTCTATGTTACACGTGGCTATTGTCATGGTCTTGACTTGGCATTGACATGGCCATGACATCCCCACTTCCTCCAGCTCTTGTTTATAAACAATGCTCACTTGGCACTTTGACATGTGGCTGTCATAATACATCGCTCTAACGTCACTTTCTTGTATTCAAATGGATCATTAAATATCCAATGATTGTAGTAGATCCTTCAATGGATCTATGGTTCCTATTTACTCAGTGTCTATCCCATCAGAGTCCCAATGCACCAAACACTCTGATGGCCTTGCCCTCTGATCAATGGTCCAGAATTCTTCGATATTTCTCTGATAGATCAACGGTTCTTGTTGACTCATAGTTTCTCGCGTCAGAGTCTCTTCACACTCAAACACTCTAATGTACTCGTCCTTCAATCAATGTTCCAAAATTTTCTCCCGCAACCACTCCAATAGATAAATGGTTGTCATTAAATTGAGGTTTCCTTTATTGTCAGACTCTTGCATGCTCTGACCAATGGTCCAAATTGGTTCTCTATGCCAAATCAACGACTACAATTTTCTTCGACTTAAACACAAAGTTTTCTTCATGGTAGTGGTCTGATTTGAAACTTATCCATTTCAAGGCTTTGACACTTCTCTGATCTTATTCATCTCACCTTCATTGAGATGCTTAGAATTCTTCTTGATCTCTCTTTGGATTTGATAGTTTTGATGCCTCCTTTGTTTTTCTGGTTCGATCCTTGGACCTGTCATTTTTAGGTAATTATTAACAAAACACATGATCTCCACCTATCATTAAAAATAGTTATTCTTCCCCTGCTATGATATCAATGACCTCAATCACTACCTTTGACATCAATGACAAAAAAAATTCCAACACGAAGTACATCGTTACATATGATCCCAAACAAAAAGAACTCATCCTGCAAAACTACAACCTTCATTTCTAGGTACTCTTGCACCTTAAGGAGTCTATCATGTACTTCCAATAGGTCTTTATTAAATTTTATTACNCCCCCCCCCCAGCTTCTTGGCGATACTAAAATTGGTTCTTAAGAGAATCTATTTCAAACTTGGCCTGCTCTAGCTCTCTTTCTTCCATTATTTCCTTGTCCTAAGAGGCATGTGAGATGTTTAAGCCTGCTGAATAGAGTTGTATCATCTTATCCTTCTTGGTATCTATGATGACCTCCTCTATGGTTCTCAAAACACCAATATCCAATGAGATCATCCTTTTTCTGTGGGTCCTCTTGACTATAGATTTCTGTTTTTTTATCATAAGAAAAAGACTCTAATTCAACCATATCCTCAATTGGATGAGGGATAGGATTATCACCGCATGATAATATATTACTTAGACTCCCAAGAGTGTATAAGTGTTCTGATATAGGGTCCCGAGTCAAATATTTAGCTAGAGAATCCTTTTCTATATCCTTCCCCCCAAGTGGACCTTGAATCCACTCACTACTGTCTGATTAAGTACCATATTTGTTTTGATGAGAGGAGTCATTCTTATTTGTGTGAGAAGTGTCATTCTTCTCATTCCCATTCTTTTTCGCTCCTACTTTTTTCTCTTTTGGAGGGATAGCTAGAGATACCTTAGTGTTGGAATTTTCATTAATAGTGGGGATGACATCTTCTCCCCATTTCTCCTCATATCCTGTCAGATCAATGATTTCAAAGGATTCATATTAGTGGTTGATTTTCTATATCCTTCCCCAGCTTCTACTCTTATTCTTCCTTTCCCTTTTCCAAACTCTCTAACTCTTATTTCTTATGTTGTATTTCTTCCTCTTCCTATCTTATATTTAGCTCATTGACCCTTTCCTGTTACCATTTTAGATTTAGTTCCTCCTCTTGTTGTTAGGCCTATTCTTCTTCATCTCACTTCCTTTTTTCAATGAATTCAAGTTCCCTTTTCTCCTTTTCAAATTTCCTTCTTTGTTCGGCAAGTGCTTCCTATGTTACCTCTTCATCTTCTTTCTTTCTCCGTTCTTCTCTAAGTATTGCCTCTTCAAGTTTCTCCTTTAGGATTCTTTCTTATTTTTCTTGTAGGGATTGCTTCCCCTTCTTTGTTATGAGTTCTTCCTCTCCTCACTATTTCCATTTACTAGAACGATTTTTAGAAGAGACTCTAAGATTCACCATTTTGATTTTCTCCTTTACAAGTAGAGAGGAAAAGATGGTTACAATTGGGTTGGCCCTTCTCTTTTCCACTTCTTTCCAGTCTTGGGAAATTTCAATGAAAAATTCTTCTTTCCTCTTTTTATGAGCATATAGCCAAGTCAATACCACTTACTCTGCATGCTTTGGGACTAATCCTTTGGGGTCATTTTTTCCATACCTCCCTTTCTTGAATCTGTATTCTAAGTGTACTTAGCCTTCTTTCTTGGAATTCTTGGATTCTTTGACCATAATAACCTATCTAAAATTTAGAGGGGATAAAAAACCTAATTTTATCCTTCACGAGCGTGGCATTGAATCCTTACATGATAGTCTAATAAAAAATCTCTCTTATAACCAATCTATCAGGTACATACACATGTAGTAGATGCGGTGGGATAACGACTCCATAAATTCTTATATAGTTTTGTTTTTCCTCAAAGTACTAGTTCCCTACGCAATTTAAAATCTTCTTTTCTTGCTTGGATAATCTAGGACACTCTTGTCCAAGTACAAGAAATTAGGTCCTAGGAATGAAAAAATCACAAATTTGGGGATAAAACCTTTTGTACCTATTTTACCAGAGCATGATGAAGTACACATGGACAGGTGGTTAAAAAATATTCCAATACAATGACAACCCAAGGAATTTTTTTTGTGCACACAACACATCTAAGAGAAATGAGACCACATGGAACACAGGGGGGTCTCCAGGTTTTTGGGATTGTGCTTGAGCAATTTTCAGACTAATCTAGTTAGATATGACACCTCCCCAATTGAAATTTCTACCCCACATTGTCACATAATAATCCAAAGGTAACTAGGATTATTAGAACTAGGAGTATCTCCTTTCTCCATTCAATCTACACAAGAGGATCATAACATACATGTATGGCTCCCTCAGCCTGGATATGAAATACCTATTGGTAGATCACTTGATAAAAATTAAATATCCCTTCCACCAATTGTTCAATATTTTATTGGTGTCATATTGTTAAAAGAATGAAATCACAAAGTCCTTGGCAAGGGACTCATTAGGGTATGGAAATTTGTAGAAGAAGGTCTTATCTCGAGGAAGGAATGAACCTATACATTATCCCTGGTCATTCACAATTTTACAATCCTTGTATTTGGTGTGACTAATGACCCATTCCATCAATTCTATACAAGGCATGAAAATTTCCCTAGTAATGACCAAATGTAGAACAAATCTTTTTATTGCAGGGAAAACTACATCATCTACTTCCCTGAGTTGTAGGTCACTATGCAAAGTAGATTTGGGGTAGTGTACATTATTAAATTTTGAGAAGAGGTCATTCTAGGAATGAATTTTCACTTGTGTGGAAGCCTCTCTCCCTACGCAAGGCTCAGTGTCCCAAAACAACTTTACTATTTTAGAGATCTTTTTTAGGGGCATCATGATAAAGGATTGTCTATTCTTGGGGATAAGGGATTCTTCCACTCATGTAAGTGTATAAATGGAAGCAACCTCAACATCACCAGATTATGTGACTAATGACCAGACTTTGTGACTACTGATCCATTCCATCAATTCTATACAAGGCATGATATGTGCCTTGACAATGCCCGATTGTAGCATGGATCTTTTTATTGAAGGGAAAATTGCATTGTCAACTTCCCTAAGCTATAGATGCTATGTGGACTAGATTCGGCATAGTATCCATTGTTAAATTTTGATAAATGATCATTTCAGGAAGGGATTTTCACCCAAGTGGAAGCTCCACTCCTTACACAAGGCTCAGTGTACCAAAACAATAGTACTATTTTTTAGATCTTTTTCGGGGATAACATGATAAGGGGTTCTCTATTCTTGGCCATCAGGGATGCTTCCACTCGCACAGGTGTAGAACTGGAACCAACCTCAACATCACCAGACCGTGTCCTCAATTTATTGGGTGTCCTCTATGTGGGATATTTTCTGAGAGGAATCTCGTCTACAAACAAACATTTATGCTCATAAAACATCCATATAAAACTCCTAAAACTAAATACTGCACATCATATCATACCTATATCAAAACAATGTCAATAGCTTTAAAGGAACAAAGATTACCTGAAAAAAATCTTTCATTATGTGATTACTGGTCGATTGGATCCTTCGTCACCATAGTTAGATGGCACGGTGGGTTCAATTGGTTAGAAAACAAGATGACCCGATGAATGCACTCAATCAATAACACACTTTGACTCAAACAAATAATGCAACGAGTTTGGGAGAGAATGTATGTTAATAACCAACTCTTCAAGTGATGTGAGCAATATTTCGATAGTAATGGCATTTAAATGAAGTGGTAGTACCTCCTCCAACCTTTGATGGTTGAATTGATGCATGGACATGACTATCGACTTCTTTGTGGAGTCATTAAATTGTCACATAGTTTTTTCTAGATGAGAAATTAACCTGTCGGGA
>ML792472.1:347689-402534 GCA_009831015.1 Picea engelmannii | reverse complement strand
GGTGTTAGAAGGATTTAAATTTAGGTGGATGATATGATTAAATTGTCACATAGTTGTTTGGTCAGGTTTGGGTGCTAGAAGGATTTAATGCATAATTCAAATGTTGCATTGACCTAGCTATATGTGCTCGTATCCATACCAAAGTGATGTCATAAATGCATGTGTGAGGATGATGTACTTGAGAACCAATATGGAATTGGGAGGGAACATGTCGATACTTGGTTCTAGGAGTTGTTTTTCAATGTGTCGAGGGACCCACTTTAGTTGCAAGGTGAAAAAAGTACAAAATCAGAAATACAACAGCCTAGATTAAATTTTCCTTTTCAATCAAGCAATCATCATTATGCATGAAGGAGTTTATTGGGCATCGGGTAAAGGTAGTAGTTACGTGGAAAATCGAAGTGGCATTGGATCAATACGTGGTAATATTCTATTGACTGGTGAGTGAGGTGTCATGTTAATAGTTCACATAGACATGGGGGATAACAAACCATCAAATCATAATATTGATGGATCTAATGTGATTTCTTTGTCTGGTTGGATGACCATAAACATTTGTAGAAAACAACCATAGGTCGTCGAGTGAGAGTGTGTGGATATTAAAACACACTATTGATTATTGGGTGTAAAGGGGGAGTATGCTAGATGAAGAACTTGGCCAATTTGGTCGATAGCCAATGGATTCATTGGCGTCGATTGATTGGCATGAGTACCCTTCCATGGGACAAATCAACACTGTGAAAAACCCCGATGATTGATGGGTATGATAAGCAAGGTATGACATGCAACTATCGTATCCTGGTACAATGATGACATGGCAATTACACTCGGTAAATGACGTGGAAAAAAAATCCTTCAATCTAAAAGTGAAGTCTATAGAATATGGCGTGGTAATGGTATGATCGACATGTGGCATCTTATGTAGCACTTCAAAATTCGTGAAAGGTTCCTTCCTTAGTTGATGATGGATTAAGATTGAATGATGGCTTTGATCGGACAATGCATATTAATTGAAACCTAAAGCTTCACTTTTAAAATTGATTAGAGAAATTTTCTGAGGGCTTTGACCTTCACCTGATGATTGCATCGAATGATGAATGGGAAAGGTTGAGTGCATCTTGGCATGGTGAATATCCCGACAACCGATGTATTCGTCGGTCATCAGATAGTTACGTTGACCTTTGCAAATATCATCAAAACATCCTGCCTTCCTTCGATCTGACGACTCCGTCGGCCCAAAAATCCCAATCGTCATTTTCTTAAATATTTGCACGTTTGGGATTGTGTTATTTGGATGATTATCTTTCAAAGGTGGTTGCGACTACTTTGGGTTTGTAGGCTTGTGCTAGTTCCCCCTCCTTTGACAATAACTTGTGCTAGTGCCCTCAGAATCAACTATAATAACTATATTAGAAGCCTCCTCCTTTAACAATTCCAGTAGATTCAATATGAAAACATGGACCATACCAATATCTAGTTACCATGCCTTCTACATCCAAGAGTTTAGGGTTCCTTTCAATACCCTGTATCCTCACAAATTTCCCTGTGAGAACCTTCCTTACTAGCTTAAACACCCGTTTAAGATGAAAATACTCTTCTACAACCATCTTCACCCTTGAATCCTTCCTCTTTATCACCTTCCATGCCTCTTTAGTACTCATATTATAAAACCTCAAATCCCTATGGACATTCTCTCTTTCCCTTACTTAAAATGTCAATGTCTAGGCCACTCCCAACAAATTTGAAGCTCTTCATTGGATCCTAAAAATTCTAAGTAAAACCCTTAGAATCATCTATATTAACTATATTTGAAGCCTCCTCCTTTGACAATGTCAACAACTTCAAATGAAATGAGGGACCATAACCAATAGCTAGTGCCATACCTTTCATATCCAAGAGTTTACGGTTCCTTCAATAACCTGTCTCCTCACAAATTTCCCTATGAGCACCTTCCCTGCAAGCTTGAACACCTGCCTAAGATGAAAATCCTCTCCTAAAACCATCATCACCCTTGAATCCTTCCTCTTTATCACCTTCCATGCCTCTTTAGGCCTCATCTTCTAGAACCTCAAATCCCTAGGAACATTCTCTCTTCCCCCTACTCAAACTCTCAAATCCCAAGCCACTCCCAACAAATCCTAAGCCCTTTGTTGGATCCTTGAAATTGTAATTAAAACCCTCAGACTCAACTATAATAATTATATTCAAATCCTCCTCCTTTCACAATGTCATCAACTTCTACACTTTCAATGCTAGTTGAATGATTTAGAAAATGAGAACAATAATGAGCCACATCAATACTCTTTCATCGGATGAAATCCTATCCTTCATACCATCTATATTGAAATCCCTAATAGGATTACACTTCTTAGAATCATTCAGATAACATGCACTAATTGGATATCATCATCCATATTATGGCTAGGGTTTTGTAGAAACCCTACCAAATCGTCTTCATCGTCAGATTTCCTACAATGAACCATTACATAAAATGACAACACTATTTCCATATATATAAATATAACATTGAAATTTAAATATGAAATGAAAGATAATATTTATTCTAAAATGTCATATAAAAACAATTTGTTCCACTACGTCAAATATCAAATTTCAACATTCATCTTGACCGATTAAAAATATACAAGCATGTATCTGGTTTAACTTCCAATCTATTAAGCATTTAGAGATATCAAAAGGAAATTGATGTGAAAATATTTGGATATTTAAAAAACTAGAGATATATATAATATGGTTGTTGTTGATGATGATGTATATAATATGGTTGTTGTTGATGATGATGTTTTCATCCATTTAGAACAACATTGGTCAATTAGACCTTAGTAAATGAAAGTTAGTTCTTTTGTTGTTTCAAAGCTCCAATATCCCGCAAATATGATTACCTAGCTCATTTGGTTTTCATGGGTGAACACATAATAAATGTCAATGTTACAAATATTTTGAAAATGAGATCTACTCCAAAAAATGTTTTTCATCTTTTACCGTGTTAGAATTGCAAACTTTACAAATTCTTTCTTCCCATGGTGTTTAATTAATTCTTTACAAATAATTAATGCCTAGTATTCTTTTCTTAAATTTTCTCTTTTATATTATGGGTTTTATTTTATTTTATATTTTGATTTAGAAGCATGATTGTTGCATATCTCATCCATACTGTTTTTTTATAAGTTTCTTTTTAAATATTATATTGAGTCGACTTATCCCATGTTTGTGGATATTATACATCTTCTTCATATTAGATTATATAATGCACCTTGATTATCTTGGTTAGCATTGAAATTTTACATTAAATTTGAATGTTTTTTCCAAGTTCAAAAGCTTTTTACAAGTGATTTTGAAGAAGAGAGCATTAACTTTGATGCAAAACGAATTACCCAACTTGTATATTTTACAAGGTTGATAAAAATCTCTCTCTCTCTCTCTTTCTCTCTAGAAGAACTTATAAATTAGAATATTGGATTGAGAAAGTGTGTATGATGTGTTTATTCCTTATAAATTTGAATTTCTTTGGGTGGGGAGGAGAACTTATAAATTAGATATTTGAGTTGAGATTGTTCATTGAAAGAATCTACCATCTTTGTAACACTAAGGGGGTTGAAGATGAAAAACACTTTCTCTTAGATTTCCCCGTCTATTCCCAAGTTAGATCTAATATGAAAATCCTTAGATACCATTTAGTCCTTTAAAATATACATGTAGAATATAACTTGATTCAGAATTAATTCTTGATTGTATTGAGGTGATTTGCAAAAAAATGATGTTGTGCTCCTTATCCAAAAACTCATAAACTGATGATTAATTTGAATATTATT
The DNA here is from genome assembly GCA_009831015.1 of Picea engelmannii. Lineage (NCBI taxonomy): Eukaryota > Viridiplantae > Streptophyta > Pinopsida > Pinales > Pinaceae > Picea > Picea engelmannii. Next base: position 398,701 of record ML792472.1, on the reverse strand, counting down.
GATATGACACAACATAAAATAAAAGAACAAAAATTAAATATATTGATGACATAATTCACTTCATCTTGAACTCCTCTTTAGATAGTATGATTTTTCTTCATCATCTCAAAATACCAAGTTACATTACAACATGGGATAATAAAAAACCAATTTAATGGACTCTCTTTAATTTCGCTACTCAAAATAAGAAAATAAGTTCACCATAAGAATCCTTGCAAAATTCTAAGAAATTTGTGTATAAAGTCAACCAAATTCCGAACTAGCTCAATGTTACCCTCTTTACACACCAAATGATGCACTATGACGCTCATTAATGTAAATATGGACTAAGAATTTTACAAATGACCTCTGATCATAAAATAGACCTCAATTTCATACTCATGAAAAATCATGAAAATGAGTATAAAGTTTCTTAGGTGCAGTCTATATACCTCATGGCATGCATATCGAGACACACCATACTTGACCTTTTCTTAGCACACAAATCGAGGCATCCATACAATGCCTCTACCTCGGGATTTGTTCCATCTCAGGACCCATGCCTCTCCTCGGTCTCTGTGTAGACATGGGAAAACATGCCCAATATATAGTCCGCGGCCCTTAACTCCCCATCCGAATTCATAGGAAAAATATTTAATGATTAGTTGGGGGAATCTCGTAAGAAGGGATTCTATTGGAATATTGGTTAGGCCTCTGGGATATAACCCAGAGGTTTTGGGTTCGATCCACCATAAATCTGCATGCACTGGTTTTGTTGTTATATATGGTATCTTATGATTTTTTCGTTGGAGGCTAGAACTACATATAATATATATAGTGTATGTTTTAAACACCCCCACAGACTATATGTTGGCCATATGATATGTCAATAAAAACATGAACTATGGGATGAGGGTTCATGCCCTCGACCCTTTTTTCCATTGAATAATCCTTTGACGAAGCTTAAATATGTGTGCTAAGCTATATGGTTAAGAAACATGTGTGGAGCGTATTAGTAACATAGGCTTTGGTAAAGTTATGGGAGTTCGTGGGTTCAACCCCAGTCGAATCCCATAATTTTTGGTAAACACAAACCATTAATGACCAACGGGATGTTGCCATGTGGCAACCTCTTCTTGTCTTATCTTTGCCACATGTCAATAATTGATAAACACACTTAGATTGTGTGGCTTCCAAGTGATCTTCCTGCCACATGTTGCCAGGAGAGCTCACCACATCACTTGTATGACCTATTCCACATGTCACCCATGTAGTGGTGACACGTGTCACCTTGACCCTGTTGACCTTTTTTCCTATTTTGACCAAACTTTGACCAGCCATATCTTTTGCATATGAACTCTGTTTGAGGCAATTTTTACGCCATTGGAAATCTATCGCCAAGTTCTATGCATTGATGGAATTTTCAAGAGAATTTTGGATGATTGTATTTTTAGCTTTTATGGATCCTCCTAGACCTCTATGAGCGTTTCAGATCCTCCTGGACCTTTGTGAGCATTCCTTAGATCCTCCTGGATTGCACCTTCCCACTAAAGAACTTTTGGAGCTCTAAAAATATAGATATCCAACAACTTAGTGATGATAACTCTAATTCACTCTTCGATCTTACTGAAATTCTCTTATCCAATAACTTAGTGTTGAAGCTTCTTCAATCTTCCATCTTGCTGAATATTTTGGAACTCAATCTTCATCTTGGATCTTATATCATAGGTATTATATCAATGTTCTTTTGTCTGCTTCTGAAATATGGCTCTAACTCTAGCCTCTTTTGTCGCTAATATAGATATAGCTATGGTTCTGGCTAATAGATTCCTTCATAACAAAAGTATTATTCACTGAATCTCTTCAATACCCGAATCTTGTATTCAACATCCACTCCCATCTCCTTTTGTTGAAGAAAATTTATCTCAACCAATATGAAACCAAGTCGAATGTTGATATATTCATTGCCCTTTGGACTTGTTGTTCTTGTACTGTTGATGTATCGGTAGGAGTCTCTGAAGGAATTCCATGTCCATTACTTCTCTCCTGCCTTGAAAACAATTTGATCTATACTGTAACCATTTATACTTGACTTGCTTCTTCTCAAGGTATACATCTATATGAACATGACATAGTATTTTGAAGATGCTTATAGGATGCATCATTACAAATATATGCTTCTTATTTCCTTACAAAGAGGATTATTTCTCCCTTACAAGCTCTAGGAAGTTTTACATAACTTCGATGTTCTTCCCACTTCTGATCTACATGCTCCAATTATCTACGTCCTTATGTTCCTTCGCCTTCAGTTCTTCAAATTAAAAATTTTAACTTAGATAATTTGATCCATATGTATCCCTTTAGCTGATAACAAGACAATACAATTGTCTATATTGTTGTTGAAAGGCTTATAAATATTTATAAGATCCCTCTCACTCTATAACGAAGCAACTATATAGAAACCCTTTTTACAAGATTCCTCTCACTTCTAACAATATGTAAGGTGGCTATTTTTACAAGATTCCTCTCACTCTTAACATCATATAAGGTGGCAATATAGAAACTCTCTTACAAAATTCCTCTCACTCTTATCAAAAAATTAAGGTGGCAATACATAAATTTTACAGAATTCTTTTTACTCTTATAATCTATAATGAGTGGATTACAAGCCTTCTAAATACACTTTAGGAGATATCTACATTTGCATATTTTCTTACATTTTAAAAATATACATGTTTACAATGAAATCTTCTATGATGGATGGTTTATTCATGGACTCATCCTCGCTTTAGTACTGGAAAGAGTCTCACAACTTCCTATCTCTGACAATGCCTCTTACGCCAATGTTGAATCCGACACTGAATTTTATGTTGAATCCAAGAAACTATTAGACCAAACTATAGGTCTTACCAATAACCTATATAAACTCTCTTTGTGAACACCGAGCACTATTTTTGTGTCTAGAGAAACTTCCCTTAAATACACAAGTACTTGGCCATTCTGGAATGAGACTGCATAACCTTCATCTTCAAAATATGCAACTGAGAGTAGGTTTACCTTCAAATCTAGAACATATAACATATGTTCTATTCCTATAAATCCTCTCGACTCGAGTTGGAATCTTACATATACATACCCTCTTATTGCTTGTTTGGTGTTAGTTCCATATCCTACATAGCAATCTATTTCAGACTCTGAGAAATTCAAAAATACTAATCTCATCCTGATCATGTGGCAAGATAAGCCACTGTCCATGAACCATTCTTTGATGTATTCATATATCACTTTTCCAAGAACAACCATTAGGAAGTATTCTTTCTCAAATCTTTTAGTGAGACAATTTAACTTCATCTGGGTTTGTTGCTTATCTTCTTGCAAGTGCCTTTACATATTTCCAGTTATGATTCAAAAATAAGTGTGGGTAAAGTGTCCAACACTTCTCAATCTGATGTCCACTCTTACCACAATAAGAGAAGAGTGTATTGTTCCCATCTTGGAACCACGATCCCTTTCTATCATCCCCCCTTTTCCTTTTCTTTGAGAAATGATATTTAATTTTATCCTTCTTCTTGGAGGGATTTTCTTGCACAGACTATCTTCTTCGACATTTCTCCATATCATGGTTACTAGTTCCACAGGAAGCACATGGATACATAGGCCATTTTCTAGTGAGAAAAGTCTGTGTTCCTTCTTTAGAGTGCACATCCTTCTTTGAAGATGTATTACACATGTTACCTTTTTCGGGACTGGAAGTTAAGACTAATTGCTTATTAAGGACCTCTTCATATGAAGTTCTCTTTTCTTTAGCTTGATTTCTGATCTACAACTTCCTTTCCAACTCATGAAAAATATTCCTCATGACATATCAATCAATCTTGTAGCTTCTTCTTATCTTCCTTGAGATTTTGCAAATGCATCCTTAACTCAAAATTTTCCTTTTGGATCAGTCGATTAATATTATTATGCAACCTCAAATTCATGAGAGCTTTACTCATCTTGTCCTCTTGATAAGAGTCTTCAATATCTTCACCCACTAAAGTCTTGGATCTCATCACATCAATAGCTTGCAAATACACATCAAAATTATCTCTGATACCACTTGATCCGAAATTCCTTAGATACCATTTATTCCTTTAAAATATACATATAGCATCTAACTTGATTCAAAATTAATTCTTGATCATATTGAGGTGATTTGCAAAAAAAATGATGTTGTGCTCCTTATCCAAAAACTCATAAACTGATAATTAATTTGAAGATTATTGAGACGACACAACATAAAATAAAAGAACTCAAATTACATAGATTGATGACATAATTCACTTCATCTTGAAGTCCTTTTTAGATAGTATGATTGTTCTTCATCATCTCAAAACAAGTTACATTACAACATGGGCTTACAAAAAGCCAATTTAATGGACTCTCTTTAATTCCACTACTCGAAACAAGAAAACGAGTTCACCATTAGAAACCTTGCGAAATTATGAGAAATTTGAGTATAAAGTCGACCAAATTTTGAATTGACTCAATTTCACCCTCTTTACATGCCAAACGTTGCACTATGACACTCATTAATGGAAATCTAGATTAATACTTTTACAAATGAACTATGATCATAAAATATATCTCAATTTCATATTCCTTGCGAAAAATCGTGAAAAATGGGTATAAAGTTGCCTAGGTGCAGTTTATATACCTCATGACATGCATATTGAGACACACCATACTTAGCCTTTTCTTGGCACGAAATCGAAACATCTGTATAGTACCTCCACCTCTAGATCTGTGACATCTTGGGATTCGTGCCTCTCCTCGGTCTATGTGTAGACATGGGAAAACACACCCAATATATAGGGCGCGGGCCTTAACTCCCCATCCAAATTCATATGAAAAATATTTAATGATTAGTTGGGAGAATCTCGCAAGAAAGGTTTCTTTTGGCATATTGGTTAGTCCTCCGGAATATAACCTGGAGGTTTCGAGTTCGATCCACCATAAATCCACATGCATTGGTTTTGTTGTTATATATGGTATGTTGTTACGATTTATTCGTTGGAGGTTAGAAATATACATAATATATAATGTATGTTTTAAACACCCCCGTAGACTATGTGTTGGTCATATGATATGTTAATAAAACAATGAACTATGGGTCGAGGGTTCAAGACCTCGACCCTTTCTGAAGCTGAATAATCCTTTGACCAAAGTTAAATATATGAGCCAAGCTATATGGTTAAGAAACATGTGTGGGGCATATTGGTAACAGAGGCTTTGGTAAAGTTATGGGAGGTCACAGGTTCAACCCCTGTTGACTCCCATAATTTTTGGTAAACACTAACCATTAATGGCCAATGGGAGGTTGCCACGTCACAACCTCTTAATGGTTTATCCTTGCCATGTGTCAACAATTCATTAGCCCACTTGGATTGTACAATTTCCCAGTCATCTTCCTACCACATGTCGCCAGGTGAGGTCACCACGTCACCGATATGGCCTGTATGGTTTGTGCCACATGTCACCTTTGCAGTGATGATACATGTCACCTTGACCATGTTGACCTTTTTGCCTAGTTTGACCAAAATTTGACTAGCCATATCTTTTTCATACGAACTTCGTTTGAGGTGAGTTTTACACTGTTGGAAAGCTATCGCTGAGATATACGTATTGATGACATTTTTGAAAGAAATTGGGATGATTGAATTTTGAGATTTTATGGATCCTCCCGGACCTTTGTGAGCATTCCGGGTCCTCTTGGACCTCTGTGAGCATTCCTTAGTTCCTCCTGGATCAAGATCCCTTTTTAAAAGTATTTTCCACAATACATACCTTCCTAACCTCCCAATTCATCAAAACTATGGTGATATTGGAATGCTTCTCTCAATGTTTTTTGAGCTTATAAATAAAATTTTAAGGAAGTTGAAGTAATCTCTTACCTTCTTAAGATTTGATAGACCAAATGGTCTCAGTGGACATTAATCATCATCATAATATGTGAATGAAAAGTTTTGGAAAACATTTATTTGTGCAACCTTGAAGGTTTTGATATGTGTGTGAAAATCTCGCGTAAGTATTTATTTGTGCAACCCTTGATGGTTTCAACTTGGAAAATAGAATGACATGTGATTTTATCATTCCTACCAATTACTTTTCTTATGATGCATTGTCTTAAGCTTTGTTCATTTTCCCAAGTGAATTTTATTTTCTACCATTAATATAATTTGATGTCAAATGAGTGACTATCTTAAGGAAGGAGATACAATGTAGAGGTTGGCCCTGATTCGACAATGTTTTTTACTTTGTAAATCCAGGTGGCCATCGAGGGTCATCTAAAAAATGGTTTGGTTCTAACAATTTTTAGATCTTGAACTTTCAACATGTTTTTTGGGGCTTTCCCATGCATTTTCACTCTAAATACGCATAAACCCGACGAGTCAACGCAATGTTTTAATTTTATTTCCAATGAGCGAAGAGAGACCTAAAATGGACAAATGAGTGAAAAATTAGGGCCTTGATGAGGTCCCCTTCTTTTGGACAATTCAAATTCATCCAACTCATCATTCCCACTCAACCCTAATTTTTTGTTAAGGTTAGGGTTATTGTATATTAAGGTTTTTTCCTCTTAAAGTTTTACTACCATTTATAAAGTACAATTTTAACATATTGTTATAGACCCTTTTTCTTTTTAAATAGATATACCCAACACATTTCTTCTCAAATATAAATCACCAACTTTTTATCTAGTTTGTATTGTTTTACATATTGTTTTGTTTTCACCTATTTCATTCATTAATATAACTTAAATTTTATTAATATACTCTTTACAAAATCACGGTGTTATGTTTATTATTGTTATCGTCATTCATCCTCAACATGTAACATATCTTTGCACTAAGAGTAGCGAGGTGCTCTACAACCCAGTATAGGGGAGATGTTGTCATGTTAGTGTTATGTTAGAAAATGTTACATTAAAAAATAAAGTTGACTCGAATTAAAATAAAATAATTACTCTCGTTGTTCTACAACCCAGTATAGGGGAAATGTTGTCATGTTAGCGTTATGTTGGAAAAAATTAGATTAGAAAATATAAAGTCCAGTCAATTAAAATAAAATAATTACACAAACCATTACATATTACATTCATACATACACTACATACTTACATATGACAATATCTAAAATATTACTTCCTTCATATTAAATGATAATAATAAAAAATACACTTTAAGAAATTTAATCTCTCTCCATATTTAATAAATCCAAATTTAAAATGAATCTACACTTATACTATACACATCCACACATCCACGTGAAAGGGTTATTATGTGAATGATAAAGATAGAGATGTCACTTTTTTATTACGACATAAAATGAATATCTTACACATAAATATCTTTAAAACGTTTTCACGTGAACGAATAATATGTCGACATGGTTGGTTTTACTAATTATTTAATGGTTGGTTTTATTAGAATGGTACAAACTTTTAAATGCCTTGCCAAAGTATCTCATCCAAACGAACGGAGGGATAAGGAAATATGATCTCCAAGATTTGATTTTGGATCAAAGCATAAGATTGACAAAGAAATATGATCTCCAAGATTTGATTTTGGATTAAAGGATAAGACTGACGAACAAAAGGGGATATGGTTTGACTAGAATGGTTAGGTTTTTCATCTTAGTTAGAAGTTCAAATTACATTTTTGAAGTATGTGGGTTCAATTATTGTTAAGAGGGTATATATGGAATATAAAATGCAAAGTTTTAATTAAATATATTTATTTAATGTAAAATTTTATAAATTTAAAAGTAAAAATTTTATATTCAAATTATATATATGTAATTTATAATTTATTTGTTTTTTTATTTTATTTTAAATAATTAATTTTAACTTAAATTATAGATATCTAGCCTAATTTTATATTCTAATTTTATGGTTTAAAGTCCAAGGAGGTAAGTGGGAGCATATGACCAGAGCATATCGACAAATAACTTTACACTCTCAAGCTATGGAGAACTCTCCATCCATGTGACTCTTAAAAGAGAATTTCTTTTACGCAAAGCCATACATATATGATGTAGAGGTTAATCATGATTTAAGGGTAAATTTTACTTTATGCAAATGGTGAAGGATGATGAAAAGAACAAACATTATACACAACAATACCATGGGAAAGGGTTATGTTGTAGATGATAAAGGAAGTGGATGCCAAGTTTTTTATTGTGACATGAAAATGACTTTGTGATGATGTAACATAAAGATGATTGTGACAAAGGGGCTATTTTGCTTTAGATTCCTTAACAAAGTATTTCCTTTGGAGGGATGAGGAAACAAGATGTATTAGATGTGATTTTGGACCCTGGGATAACACTTTTAAAGTTGATGTTGAACAAAAGGGGATATGATTTGACTCTTGGGGTTAGGCTTCTCATCTTACTAGATGTCCAAACTTTATTTTGAATTTTATATGAAAGGTTAATTATTGTAATGAGGACACTTTTTAAATATTATTCCACTAACACTATGATTTTAGTCCAAGTGTCTATTTCAAAATAAAAGGTATAGCTTCTAGATAAATATGATGGCTAAGATTTAACTAACCCTTTCCTTTTTGTTTTTGATTTTAGTCCAAGTGTCTATTTCAAAATAAAAGGTAAACTATTTCAAAATAAAAGGTATAACTTCTAGATAAATATGATTGCTAGGATTTAACTAACCCATTCCTTTTGGTTTTTAACTTTAATGTAGCTATCAAGTATGTTTTCATTTTCTTTTACTAAAATAATCAATCATGGAGTTTGGACCACTATTTTCTTGAACTTCTTATTTACCTTTGTAGTTTTAGTTGTTACTTTTCCTAGAACGGGTTTAAAAACAATTTTATTTTCTAATTGTTTATATTTTATTAGTATATAAAAAATATACTTCGGTGATAGGTTCCTTAATTATATTCCAATCAACTTTGTAAATATCGGAATTTTATTAGTACCCATTAAGGCATTAAATTATGGTTTAAAAACAAATTTATTTTCTGTTTTTATATATTTTATTAGTATATAAACTATCTACTTTGGTGATAGGTTTCGACGTTTGCTAAACATTTTATCTTTTATTTTTTGGTTGGAATCCGATGATGTAAATCTGGATAAAATCACTACTTTATATTGTTTAAATTACATTTATGAATGTACAAATGGATTCAATACGTTGAAAATCTCAAATCTTAGCCACTCAAATCTACAGATCCAACCATTCCTCAATGGATTTCGGACTATCAGACGGGAAAATTTGCCGAAAAAGAGTCAAAAGATAGAACATTTAGACTACGCTATAGGTTTCTCAATTAGATTTTTATCAACTTTGTAAATATCAGAATTTTATTACAACCCACCAAGACATTAAATTATTAACACATATGTTTCAAAATAGTTAAACACATGTTAATTTTTTTTGGTTATTCTTGATGTTTAATAGGGTTTAATACTTACTCTACTTATAACTTTGGGCATGGGTGGAATTTATTTATTTATTTTCTTTAAATAAAAAAAAAAGTAAATTAAGGGTTTTTTCTTAAATGGGTTTTTTCTTAAATCTTTTTTCTATTTGACAACATAAGTATTTCAATAGAGGATGAACACCTTCATTAACCACTCATAGAACTAGATCAATGATCAAAACATTAATGTTTTTATGTGGTAAAACTTCTATGGAGAAACATCCGCGACCCCAACCAACTTGGCCACTTAGAGCAATTTATTAATGCAAAAGAAAAATATTACAAAGAAATTTACAAGAAAGTTTCTCACAATCGATCATTGTCAAATGACCCTCCATGCTCTTTAAATAGAGATCATGGACTAATCAGATGTTAAGTCACAGATCAATGTAGTTGTTTAGATTGAGGAGAATATGAACCACCAAATCATTCTATATCGGGAACATATTGTGACCATTGAATTACCTAACTATAAATGCATACTAAAGAAATACATTTTTACTTAATAACACATTAAATATAATGTAGAGGTTAATCATGATTTAAGGTTAAATTTTACTTTATACAAATGGTGAAGGATGATAAAAAGAACAAACATTATACACACCCATACCATCAGAAATGGTTATGTTGTAGATGATAAAGGAAGTGGATGACAAGTTTTTGATTGTGACATGAAGATGACTTTGTGATGATGTCACATAAAGATGATGTGACAAAGGGGCTATTTTGCTTTAGATTCCTTAACAAAGTATTTCCTTTAGAGGGATGAGGAAACACAATGTATTAGATGTGATTTTGGGCCATGGGATAACACTTTTAAAGTTGATGTTGAACAAAAGGGGATATTGACTCTTTGGGTTAGGTTTCTCATCTTACTATATGTTAAAATTGTATTTTGAATTTTATACGAAAGGTTAATTATTGTAATGAGGATACCTTTTAAATATTATCCCACTAACTCTATGATTTTATTCCAAGTGTCTATTTCAAAATAAATCAAGTGTTGCATGGCAACATAGTCCCTACCAGGTTGGTATGGGAGTAAATGTGACCTAGTACAGGCAAGTGGCTAGAAAGTTGAAATACATGTGGTTTGCGTGCATAACATAGTATTCCCGAATTAGTTCTTCTTGAAAAAATATAAAAAATTATCAATGTTCGAATGGTTGTTGGACACAAAAAATTTAGCATTACCTAATTGGTTATTTTTAAAACTAGGACATAGAAAGCCATCAGAAATAAATAAATTATACATACGAAATATGTATTTGTATAAAGTAGATATTTAGTAAGTAAATTATACATACAAACAATGTATTTGTATAAACTAGATATTTAGTAAATAAATTATACATACGAAATATGCATTTGTATAAATTAGATTCTTAGTTTTATAGATACAAAATTTGTAGCCTTCATTGCATACATAGGTAGTTTTTGTATCGCGGGTTCTTGGGCTGGCGCGTTGAAAATTGGGTGTCTGATGTTCCATGGTCTACAAATAGCACCGACTGTTCCGCGATATACAAAATGAGAGGCGTAGTTGCAGACTATATAAATTTACCAGAAATTAATAATGTTTGTTATATAATAGAATAGTAATAACATATGTTGCACCGAATTACTTTGCTTTAAACTAAGGCTTTTTTTTGGAAAAAAAAGATATAGCATTGCCGAATTAGTTTTCTTTGCACATGTTTTATAGAGCATGGATGGATTGCTCATTCCATAATTAGCAAGTCTTTGGATCGCGGGTTGTCGGGCTGGCGGTTTCAAAAATGGGCCTCTGTTGTTCCATGTCCTACAAAAACCATCGACAATTACGCGATATACAAATTGAGAAGTGGGCTTGCGAACTATAGAAACTTATTATAAAGTAAATAATGGTTGTTACATATATCAAGAAATTACATCAACATTTAAACCATCAATGTCATTGAAGACCCAAAAATTAGCATACAATAGGAGACAAGAAATGTAGCATATCCGAATTAGTTTTCTTTGGAACAAACGTGAAGGTTCCTGGAAACCCAAAGTTTAGTATACAATAAGGACATTTGCGAATCAGTTTTCTTTGAAATTTAACAAAAATTAATAATGTATGTTACATGTTTGTGGAAATTTAAATGCATTTGTCATATAGACTGGGATTGGGGCTCCCACGGACCATAAAAAGAAATAAGTACAAGAATTAGGAACGTCAAAAGAAGTGTGCGATGGTAGAGAGGAAGACCTGAAAATAAGAAATTGGAACTTATGAGTCTTTGGTTACAGTTTTCTATTTAAAGAGGACATAAGTGGATTGATAAAGAAAAGAAGATGACAACATAGACTTAAACTAGAATGATAAACAAAACAAGATGGCAATATAGACTTACTATGAAGGCGATACGTTTTTGTTGCTGTCGTTGATGGGCAGTGGACTCCTATTGATCAGTTGTTGCCCTTCTTGGATGAGGCTTTCCATTCTGAGTTGGAACCATTCTTCGATGTAGCTTTTCATGGGGGTTGTGTTGATTTCATCCCAGATCTCTATGCCGTAAAGGTCATTTTCTAATTTCCTTAGATCCATTGAAATACTGTGCAGAATCTGTTCAATTTCTTCATTGTGTGAGGCATAGTCCAGTACCCAACGCTCGTGCTCATCTAGACGATGTTCAAGTATGCCATACAACTTTTCGAAAGACAACCCCTTTAAAATATCAACTTGTTCCTGGAACGCTTCTTTGGTGACTGACAAGGATTTGAGAATTAAGTTTGGATCTTGAACCTCGTTGGTAGTTCTAGCTAAGTCCATCTGGAGTAGGCTTGTGAATAAATTTTCCTTTTCTGATATGACTTGTTTACATGATTTGACAATGAGGTGCAGGTTCTCAATTTTTTTTTTCTAGCATGCTTTTACTTTTTTGGTGCGCTTTGGGGAGGGGAGTTTCTCCTGTCTTTTTTAGTTCTGATGTGTTCAAGGCATAGTTGGCAAAAGGGTCCAACACCTGATGACAGAAAAGCTGTTCATTTTTTTAAATTCGCCTCCAAATGTTCAAGCAAATCATTGGCCTTCTATCCGAAGGAAACTAAATTTTGCGATGTTTCCCAGGCTTCAGTAACTAGCTGCATTCTTTTGTTGATGTTGTTCTCTACAAGGGCTCTAGATCATGCAAGGAGGGTAGAGGATACTTTCATCTTCGCTGCAGTGGTAGAAGGCACAATTTTTTCCAAAGGACTGACAAATTCTGGTGTTGCAATGAAAGCCTGTTCAAATTCGTTGAGGCGGTGTTTTAGATTGACATAATCCATCTCCATTCCTCTAATGGAATCATGAAGAATGTCACCGGTTACATGGTGAAACAAGCAGATTTTGGACGGGGTCATTTGGATAAAGTCAATCTCTGTTCGAGATTTGCCTTTCCTATTTGTTACATCTCTCTTTTCAATGACCATACTTTTAGATTGGCTATCAAAAATAGCTCTCTGGATTATGAAGGATTCATCTATGTCAAAAAATTCGGTGTTAGATATGTCCATCGTGGACGACCCAATTTTTTGCATCTTCTCAGCTTCAATTTCAATTTGCATTTTTCCACTGTCAATTTCGGGTTCCTCCACATGGCCTGCATTGTTTTTTCTCTTCTTCGTCAGTGGAACTTTGTGAGAACTATCAATATCTATGCGAGGAGGGTTCTTATATCCTTCTCTGTTCGAATATTTCTGGGTTGCTTTCTTACTGGGATGGACCGTCGAAGCGACGCTCCGTGGTGTCGTGCTCTTGGGAGTGCTGGCAGGGGGTTGGGTACTCTTATCACCAGATAATTTACCATGTTGTTTGTACAATTCAGTTGCGCTTTGCAATGTCTCTGCGTTGCAATGGGCAGAAGTAGGATTGTTGTCGACACTGTCCCTGTCTTAGGTCAGGTGTCTATGGATAAAAGAGGTGTTAAAGCCAACACCCAGTAAATGTTCTCCAAAAATGCCATTGGGGTCGAACCCTTTTAGCCTTTCAGCATACGTTAGGTTCAATTTCTTGAAATGGGTGGCAAACTCGTCAATCTTGTTGATGTTTCTGCACACAAAATCTCCAACTTTCCAGGGCAGAGGAATGAACTGTTTTTTTTCTTGTCATGGAAAAAATGCAACCAGTGGTTGTATTGCCTTGCTATTTCTGCGAGAAACATCTTGTCCGTGATGTGGCATGGAAGGAAGGAAAGATTTTCCTTAGAGCCAAAGACCATGAGGAGACTGTGATTTTTCTTTTGATGAAGTGTGCCCTTCTTTTTCAAAAACTTGCTTGCGTGGCCAGACATCCGCGAAGCATCCTTGCTTGACAATAAATCTTTGAAAACTGAGACAAAGACATTAAAAGCTTCATAAAAACAATGGGAGGCCTTGTGTCTCCATAGGGCGCCGTGCTAGAATGTTACTGGGTCGAATCCACAGTTTATTTTATTGGAAAGAGAAAGTTTTGGAAATGGGCAACGATACACAATTGCGAAAATCAAGTAGGATGACATATAAAATTTATTCAATTCTTTGAATCGTGACAACTGGGAACAAATTTCAATGGAGATTAGCTTTCCCCAATCGAAAATGTATTGTTCCTTGACTGTGAAATACAAAGTATAAATAATTATATGGGAAATGCTTGTTGTGGATGCCTGTCTCGTTATTCTTGTAAACAACCAAGCAATTTTCCTGAATGGATTTCTAAAGGAACTTACCTGGAGCCTTGTGATATCTTCAGGAAATGTTATCGGGACTTCGAGGAAGTTGGCTAAGATGTCCAACCCGTTATGATGTTTTTCTAGAAACTGCTTGCAGTCTTGTCCTCTGAACGTTAATGTTGGTTTCGACAATTTCAACATCTCGAAGAAGAGCCGAGGTGACAAAGAAACAGGAGAATGGTCACGCAGTGGAATAATTCTTTGGCCTAGAATATATTTTTCGGCGCACCAATAGACCATCTCCTTACAGTAAAAAACATCAGGGACGCAGCCTGCACGAGCGATTCCGGAGGTCCAAATCACTTCGTTCTTGGCGGAAAGAGATGAATAGTAAAAGTATGCCCTGGGCCACTGGAACCTTTGGTCCTCTTCTGCGAACATATTTACTATATCTCCACAAAAATGTTGTCGACCCGCTGCCATAGGTCTACAAAGAAATTTATTTGTTCCAGACGATGAATGAAATGAAAGGTTGGAAGGGCTAATATAACCCTGCACAAATTTTGGTCTAAAGCGTGTGAATGGGAGATGTCCTCGAGACTTTCGTTGATTAATGACAATCTGGACAACTGTTGCATGATGCGTTGTTAACATTAAACACTACTAATTGCATATATAGAAATGCGAACATGGTGGATATTACAATGAGCGATTAAGCATTGCAGATTTCTTGAGTGGCCCAACACGACGACACGTGTTGGAGATGAACAATCGGAAGGGAAAAAATAAGTTTTCGCACATCTTGGTTTAATGTGTAATAATGGGATATCGCCTCGCATTTTTCGCCCTTTAATGAAAATGTTGATGGTTCCTGCATGGTGACTTGTTAGCATCTAAGGTTTCTAACTCGCTCGCAAGAAAGTACGGAGGTCACGGGTAGGGGAAAAAAACCACTACAAAATAGGGTTGCAAGGTACAACTATTGAAGGTGAGGGCCCCAGGGTCAAATTGTATGTCTCAGAACTTTTTGATTGCAATATGGATAACCTGCCAACCATGGCGATAAAATTGGCTAAGTATGGAGAGCAATAGCGGTCGGTCGGAGGAGTCGTGTGATTGTATAGATGGAGATAAAGATATCTCAACTCACCAACGCTGGAACCCGTGTTTATAGAAAGACGACTATGTATATAACCACAAAGTGATAATACAAGGGAAGAAGAAAAGGGAAAAAGGACCAACGAGTCCGCGGTGGAAATGTGAATCATGAAAAGTTTGAGTGCAATATACATATCAGGGAAGAAGAAGCAGCAGACTTTGAATGCGCTAACCTGAAACATTGATTAAGAATTTGAGATTTTGTGAATCCATGAACAAGAGGATCCAAAATAGGGTCAGAGGTCCGGATGGTCAAATTGTATTATTCAGAACATTTGAATGCACAATCTGTAACACAGAAGAGGGGACGATGTCGGAACTTGGTAGTCAATTTCTATGTTGCGAATGGCTGGATGGGGATTGTTTCATATTACTGTGTCAAGCTGTCACTTGTAAGAGTCATTAGTAAGAGCATAACAAATGTATATTGGGAAGCACATTTGTCAACCGTGGTATAGTGAAGCTTGCGAGTTCGAGGAGAACACGATAGAATTGTAGATTTCCAACCCAACAACCGTGGACATAAAATTTCCTAAGGTGTGATTATATACATGGAGATAATGAGAGCCATAATACAAGGGAAGAAGAAAAGGGAAAAAGGTGAAAGGATTCGATGGTAGAATTGTAGATCAGGAAAATTTTGAATACAAGATGTGAATCCAGTAGTCAATTTGTATATTGCGGAGGATCAGATTAAATAATTTGAATGCATAATTTGTAACACGGAAGAGCGGATGATGTGAGACCCGCACCTGTGTCCAGTTGTTAGTACTAAGAGGTAATTTAGTATTGAAAATAATATTTTAGATTATGTTAAATACTTCATAGGGATTAGTATCCATAAACAATGGCAATCTCCACCCCGCAAGCCTTGCATTCTGTGTGTGAATTTGTATATCATGGAACTTGAAGGACTATTTGTAGGACACAGAACAATAGAAGTGCAATGTCAAGTCAGCCAGTCCCTAGCTTCGCTTCTCAATTTGTATATCGCAGAATTTTGGGTGCTATTTGTAACACACGCAACAATGGAGGGCCAATTTTGAGGCTGCCCGCCCGAGAAACCGTGATCATAAATGTTGGTAGGTATGAAAAGGAACAATTGTTGGTTCAATTCTCCATGCGAGAATATAGATGGAACTAAAATTGGTCCCAATGCGGCAACCGTGGACATGAAATTGGCCAAGTATCGAAAGCAACAACGGTCGGTTGGATTTGTCATCTAATTGTATAGATGGAAATAAATATATGCCAACCTGCCAATGCTGGAGCTGCATATTTTGTGAACCTGCCAAAAGGAGGATCCAAAACAGGCTGTGAAGGTATCCACAAAGGAGGCGAGGCCCAGACCTTCTAATTGTATTTCTCCGAACATTTGAATGCATAATCTGTAAGACGGAAGAGCGGACGATGTCCGGTAGTCAATTTGTATATTGCGGAGACTACAATTCCAACTGTTTCTTACCTCTGTGTCCAGTTGTCACTAATATGTGCTAATTTAGTATTCTAAATAAATTTTTAGATACTGTTAGATACTTCACAGGGATTGGCATCTATAAACAATGGTAATCTGCACTCCGGCATTTCTACATTCTGTGTGTCAATTTCTATATCGCGGAACTGGGAGTACTGTTTGGAGGACACAGAACAATAGAAGTGCAATGTTGACTCAACCAGTCCACAGATTCGCTTGTCAATTTGTATATCACAGAATTCTGGGTGCTATTTGTAGGCTACGGAATAATGGAGGCCCATTTTTGAGCTCATCTGTGCGCCCGAGAACCTGCGATCGAAAATGTCGCTAGGTATGGAATGCATAATTTGTGTGTGCTTTATAGAATATCATGTCCATATTTTATATTCCCATAGTACATGGGAAGAAAATAAAGGAAAAAGGACGGAGGTGTTGGCAGTGGAATTGTAGATAATATATGGCAACAAGAGAAAGGAAAAATAACTAAGTATCTTGCAAAAGAACATCAGGGTTCGCAGGCGCCAGCCCCACAACGATGAGCATAAAATTGGCTAAGTATGGAAAGGAACATCGCTCGGTCAGATCCATCGTGCGAGGATATAGATGAAGATGTTAAATCATGAATTGCATATGACGAAGGTATCTTTCGTACCACTTTGTCCACTTGTCACTAGTAAGAGCATTGTTGATGTATATCATGAAGGATGCGAAGTTGGTAGGGATGGAAAGCAACAACATATACTTTGAACAAAGTCAATGTGTACGAGGAACCCACGGTGAAATTGTGGATCACAGATCTTTTCAGTGCAAGATGTATATTGCGGAACAATAAGCAGCTGGGTTCGCAATCGCCGGCCCCATAGCGGCGGGCATAAAATTGGCCAAGTATGGAAAGGAACAAATTGCTGATGTTTCGTTGCAACATGTATATGATGAAACAGGGGACATAGGTGTTGGGTACTGCGAACCCGGGGCCTAGTGCCTAGATAACTGGGCAAGTATTGGCCAAGACAAAGTTATGATATCTATTTCAATATTTTTCATACTAGCATCTATCAATGAACAAAGTATTCATGTTTATCTAAATAGTATTCATAGTAATATATATTAATGGATTGGTTGTTTCAAATGCAAATGATCTCCCAATCTGCAAGATGCTTCTCGGCTTGCAAATTTTGCTGGAACCTAAAAAATTTGACTGCAACATGTACATAGCGCAACAAGAAACATGAATTTGCATTGTGGTCTCAACGACATAAACTCCTTATCATCTATTCATCTTGTATTCATTGCAATGAGATCAGAAAATGTCGGCTCTCCATAAACATCAATATCTAAATTAAATTAAATACAATCAAAATTTGGTGTGAATTTTAAGTAATTAGAGCATAAATTGCAGATTACAGAAGTTCTAAGGATGGAAGATGTATATGACGGAACAATGGACATAGTTGTTTAATACCACACCCAAACATAGTTGCCTAAGCTTTGCCGAAGAGGAAGCTTTTTTGTATTTATTTCAATAATACTAATATTAGTGTATATGCATGGAACCTGAAGAATGGGACCAACATGGGTCCTCCAATTTCTTTCTTTAAATATAGGGTCGTTGCCACATAAGTATGGCCTATGAAAAATTATTCTTACATGTAAAATGTAAACAAAGAACAGGCCAAGTTTTATTTAGATTGAAGTACTGGGTAGTAGAAACAATTCCCTGTGTTTCATGTTTAATCACATAGGGGAAGAAGGTAGAAAACACAATTAAAACAAATACCAGAAATTGGAAAATACTGTTAAAAAATAAACCGAAATTATTCTATATTCAAATAAGGTGGGTTACAAATTACATCCGAGGCTATTTTTGACAATGATTGCGATTTTGCCTACCATCGACCAATTTAAAATATGTACATTGATGAAGCTTCTTCATAGTTTTGTACTTAATTGGTGCTTCCAAGTACATCTATCCCACTTTTTTGAATATCTTCTCTCTTCCAGATATGGCCTGCTTGCAATGCCTGTTTATTCAACATTCCATTCTTTGTCAAATATTAATTTCCCTCTGCTGTTGAAAAGTTGGGGTTTAAGGTGCTTTGCTTGCAATGTTCCTGATCCTTGACATCCGAGACAACTTACAAATTCCATTTAGGTTGATTTCAAAGTGGAAGGAGTCGTTCTATGTCACAACAGCTAAAGCAACGGAAAATAATTCAAGTGCGTAGTGACTGGTATTCTCAATATATTCGATCATATGTTTGGTTGAGAAGCTTGCCTGAGGATTTGTATGTGGAAATTCTTTGCTTTATTGCAGTAAATTGGAAGGAACATCCAACCCAGATGCAAAAAGAAACTCTGTTGAGGTACATAACTTTTTCGGGTAGTAGAGGTGTGGCAAGTGCATCAAATGCTACAGAATGCACCAGAACAGGTTTGGAAAGTGTATCAAATGATGCAGATGGCATCAGAATATATATTTCTTCATAGCCATGGAGATATGGCTTGCCACAGAAAGGCTGGAATGTTCAGAGGTGACGCCAAATATGTAGACTCTGCAACTACATCTAGAGGAAACCGATCAAACTTTCACAAAGAACATAGCTTTCTCTCAAGTCGGCTACCAGACCCACATGCAG
This sequence comes from Picea engelmannii, assembly GCA_009831015.1. Classification (NCBI taxonomy): domain Eukaryota; kingdom Viridiplantae; phylum Streptophyta; class Pinopsida; order Pinales; family Pinaceae; genus Picea; species Picea engelmannii. The sequence goes on along the minus strand of ML792472.1, from coordinate 379,302 downwards.
GTCATCATACTATGAAATAGAAACTTTTGCAATGACAATATGTCATTTTATCCACCCACACAGTTTCTTCTACCCATCACCGAGGTAGACAAATACTTGTGCAATCTGTACAACTCGATACACTTGCCAAATCTATGTTGTTGGAAGAAGATATATACTTAAACGAAGAACTATTTTTCACCCGACCTCAAAATCCATTACAATTCCCAGCAATAAAACAAAGAAGTTCAAGCAACAAATCTCCATCCAACATTTTCAACGAACCAAAGCATCGAACACAGGGAGAACACCAACCAGAACATACTTGTTCTATTTTCTTCGTCCTCTCTGAGTTTCTCTTTGTATAATAGAGTTTTGTTTTTACTCAAAGCTCACGTCACATAAAACCAGGCTATATTCTTTCATCTGCTCGTCAATCCCATCTCTAAGTTGTCTTACATGTGCATGACCTGGAACATTAGAATGAAGGCACCCTAAAGCACAACTCATTGATCATAGAGAGAAATGGCAATAAGTATTTAAAAGAAAGGTTGGATGGTCTGCCATAGATTTTGTGTTGATTCGTTTTAATGACATATGTTCTCGATATTTTCACTTATTAATGCCAATCTTTTTGAATATGTACGCTCAATAGTGACTACCAGCACGTATTAAAATTCCCATATCCGAGCAGATTCTGAAATCTGACATCTAAGATATGCACAATATTAAAGAGAGACATGACGTCAAGGGCTCCGTGGGTGACATGTTTGTGAACTTTGCCGAAGATTTTAAGAAAACTAAAACTGCAAAAGCAAAAAATAAAATAAAAAGTATTTCACAAATTCAAAATGCAGGCAAAAAGAAATTACTAGATCTGATAATATTCACCTATCTATTCATTTTAATGGGAGATGTCCTCCAGTTATTAACGCCCATAATTTCAAAATGCACAATATTAAAGAGGGACATGACATCAAGGTCTCTGTCGCCGACACGTTCATGAACTATGCTGAAGCTTTGAACAAAACTAAAACTGTACAAGGAAAAAAAAAATCGCAAATTTAAAATGCAGGAAAAAACAAATTACCAGATCCCATAATATTTTCCTGTCTATTCATTTTAATTGGAGCTATCCTCGAGCTTTCCATTTATTAAATCCCATCTTTTCGAACTTGTCTACTTGGTTCTAACTTTTCAAAGAATATTTAATGTGTATTGGGAAGCGCAGAAGGTAGCGGGGATGGAGCCCTATGTAACAGACATTACTACTATTGTTCTGTTTTTGTTCACGAGCGTATGTAAAACATACGCAAAGAAAAGTAATTCGAGAATGATAGTTGTTTTGAAGGAGCCCTTGAAATTTAAATAGTGCGCAAGCCCGATTTTCATTTTGTATATCGTGGAACTGGCCGTGCTATTTGTAGGAAACATAACACCAAGGACTGAACCTAGAGCCTCCCATCCCAAGAACCCACGATCCAAAAAATGCTCACTATTTTTTTTTTGTGTTTTTTGTCCACCAGGGTATCTAAAACGCACGTAAAGTAAACTTTTTCAACAATGTTAATTTTTTGGACATGAAGACCTTCAAATTCAAATAGTCCGCAAGTCTGATTGTCAATTTCTATATCGCCGAAGTCTCCGATTGTCAATTTTCATCCGCCTACCCTGACAACACGCGATGCAAAAACTGATTAAGTATGGGATGACAGCTCCGTGCAGGCTGTATATATCTACTCTATGTTTAATCTATGTTGTCCAGGAAACCTATAATTTGATAAATTTCAATGTTTTCTATCCAGGAGCCCTACTGTTAAAGAAAACTAATTCGGAAATGCTAATGTATACACCATAGTTCGATACAACCTATCCGCGAAGGCACGTCCATAATACTGGCTTAAGTATGGAACCCAACTGCGGTTGGTCGGAATGATCGTGAAACTCTCGCTGCTGACTGATTGTCAATTTGTATATCGCAGAACTCTCTGATTGTCAATTTTCAGCTGCCTACCCAGTCAATCCGCGATGCAAAAACTGGTTAAGTATGGGATGACGGCTCCGCGGTCTAGGAAACCTATAATTTCATAAATTTTATTCTTTTCTGCCCAGGATTCTTTTAAAGAAAACTAATTCGGGAAACCTAATGTATACATCGAACACGACTTGTCATAGTCTAATAGAACCTATTCGCGAAGACGCGTCCATAAAAGTGGCCAACTATGCAACCAAATGGCGGTCACTTGAAATGACCACATAAACGCGAAAAACTAGAGTCAAACACAGTTTACAATAGGAAAGTAAAATGGAAAGAACAACTATATCTCCCACACAACAAATGCCATTGTCATAACTATAAAACCATAGTAAGACAGAATCCATGTAAAAAGCATCAGCAACCATGAAATATATTTTGAGGCCAACAAACTTTGCTTCAACGCGTAACAGATGCAATTTACACCACCTGCAATTCTTTAGTCTATTATTTTATCTTAATAATATTCTATGCAAACTGTAGTGCAAAACAAAATGTGACCAAAGATCCAACCGCAAATGCAGCATCCCAACATTTGCAAACCATGGCCAAATAAGAACAAGCACCAAACAAGAACCCAGCTAAGAAGCACTAAAAGGCCCAACTGCAGGCGCAAGACCGGTACCCTGCAAAGTCTAATAAAGTAACAATAAACAACATACAGTGAAGAAAGAAGCAAGCAACAACCACCCCCCCAGGAACAATGTTGTTCCAAACGTCCAAATCACAACAACACGAACAAGCAAGCAAGAAGAATGACAACATGCAAATAAGAAATCAGTGGCATGCAAAAAGCAAGCATGGACCACCGAACCAACAACACCGCTGGAGCATAGAAAAATTAAAAACAGAAGAAAATATCTTGTAACAAGCCTGTTAAGTAACCATTCAACACAACAAAGCATGTTAGGTAAACATTTAAGTCTGTCAGAAATGCACTATAAACATTTAAGAAAAAAATTCAATGTGGCAGGACTCTAACGTATCCCAAAAAGAAAAATCATATTTTTTGTAACAATAGTTCGAACACCACAAAATGTTTTCGAAAGCCAAACATTCGATATGCCACCATATCTAACATTGCCATAAATTTACATAGCATAAAATTCTAAACCAAACATTTGAATTAATGCTAGCATTAATCCACTTTCGACGAATGCATAACAAAATATATGATTCAAAAAAAACCATATATGATCAAATACTTTGGATATGCCAACATATATAACATTGGGAATAGCAAAGCCGACAATAAGATCTTCAATCCCTTGTCCAATCATATCATGACAAATATGGTACTTTTTTTAATATAAAAATCGATGTTTTCAGTTCCCTGGTTCCAACAATAGATAATATGGAAATATTTGTGGTCAAAGGACAGACTAATATGAAGTCAACGATTTATCGATCGCTATAGTCCCTCTATGCCTACGACAGGGACTAATAAAAGGTATAGCTTCCAAATAAAAATGATGGCTAGGATTTATCTAACCCATTCCTTTTGGTTTTTAACTTTAGTGTAACTATCAAGTATGTTTTCATTTTATTTTACTAAAATAGTCAATCATGGAGTTTGGACCATTGTTTTCTTGAACTTGTTATTTAACTTTGTAGTTTTAGTTGTTACTTTTCCTAGAATTGGTTTAAAAACAAATTTATTTTCTAATAATAACTGGTTTAGAAACAAATTTATTTTCTAATGGTTTATATTTTATTAGTATATAAAAAATTTACTTTGGTGATAGGTTCCTTATTTAGATTTCAATCACCTTTGTAAATATCAGAATTTTATTAGTAACCATTAAGGCATTGAATTATGGTTTAAAAACAAATTTATTTTCTAATTTTATATATTTTATTAATATATAAAATATCTAATTTCTCATTCTGAACTTAGGCCATTTATGAACGAAATAAAGAACGTCGCTTGGAGCCGAGGGTTTAGGGTTCTTCAGCCGCTTTGAACTGCGCCATCACAACGCCTGCCCTGCTGGGGCTCATGTCTCACAGTGAAGGGGAGCCAAATGGCATCTCCTATAGCCAAGCCACGGAGAATGGAAAATCTGCAGAAGGTACGAAATGACCAACCTTTGAGCCGCCACCAGATTTGTGCTCGAAGCTTCTAGCGGAAGGAACCTTCAAGGATCGGGAGATGGACATCGATCCAGAGAAAGAGACTACTCCAGCTACTGCGTCAACTCCATGGCTTCCAGGTAAGTGCATCCCACAAGCGCCACAGACCCCAAAATACGTTATCATCTCACCATGCATAGAAGAGCAAAAGCAATATATGAGAGACTATGCCCTGGTGGGAAAATTCCTAGGGCTCTGGCCTTCTGAGCGTGATCTGGTCAAATGGATACAATATTGGTGGAAACCAAAAGGTCACTATGAGCTACAACTGGGCTCCAAAGGGTTCTTCACAATCATCCTCCACAACCTTGAGGATCGCAATCGCATATTTGATGGGGGGGCGTACTTCTACAACTCGACAGGACTCTTTTTAAGATTATGGATAGAGAAGTTTAGCCCTGAGAAGGAGGACTTTGCCCATGCACCGGTGTGGATTAGATTGTACTCTCTCCCCCAGGAATTCTGGCTGGAAGAGGTCTTGGCCGGCATAGGCAACACCATCGACATCTATGTTAAGTCCTCCGAAGCCACCAAGCAGCGGTGCTACACTTCTTATGTGCGAATATGTGTGTACTTGAACATAGCCAAGCCACTCCCAGGTTCCATCATACTGGAATATCATGACGAGGACTGGTCCCAGACCATCGACTATGAACACATTCCATTCCGATGCCGGAAATACCACGAACACGGTCATCGTTTCAGAGAGTGCCCTCTCAATAATGTTCATAAAGAAGGGAACCCAGAAAGCGACAAAGACAAGGATGACTTTGCACAACCAGCAGGGAAAAGACGACAAGGAGGAAGAGGGAAACTAGCCCAAGTAAGTAAATATTCCTCAACTAGTAATAAGTTTGCAATTCTACAAGATCAACCAGAGAACCCCACAACCCTTACGAACCCAAATGTACCACTTCCGGATAATGGACCCCAATATACAAGACAAATAACTGAATGGCCCCCACAGGGTAAGGAGTCAGATCTCCCCCCCTAGACATGGCTCAGGAACCACAAGACTTGCTGGAGACAGAGGACGGGGACGCGGAAATGGAGCTGGAGGAGCAAGATCTAGCTGGGGTGGATCTGGAGCACCTCTAGCACACCTACAGGCATCAAAAACTTTACACTATACCTAGGGATCAATTACGGAAGGTGCACAAGGTCTTTCGAAACTCTTTAGCTAGGTCCTCAGCTCGAGCTAGCAAAGCTCTGGGAATCCATGGCAGTCAGTCAAAAACCCCAAATAAAACTCAGAAATACGAAAAGAAAAGAGGGAGGAAATCCACCAATAAGCTCATACAAGAAATAGGCCACTTTATAGTAAACTCAGGACAAATCCACCTGATCTCGGACAACTTCCCTCCTCTCCCTACCCCCCCCATCATCATGAATATCATCTCATGGAATATCAGAGGCCTCAATGGACGTAGCAAGAAAAAAATGCTACGGGATCTGATCTTAGCAGAAAAACTTGACATAGTACTTTTGCAGGAAACAAAATGCACTTCAGAAGACATCGACAGGCTACTTCCCTACTGTTGGAAGCAAGGGGAAGTGTCTTCAACCGACGCCACAGGCACAACTGGAGGATTGGATATTCTTTGGAACACCAACTCAGTGCTGTTGGAAAACTTCCTCTCCACCATATGGTCCATTACAACAGATTATAGGCTGATAGGATCAAACAAGCCTGGACACCTGACCAATGTCTACAACCCAGCCAGCCCAAGGGATAAGCAGGCCTTCCTCAGGATTCTGAATTACTTATCCAGTCTAACACAGTATAACAAATGGACTGTTGGTGGAGATTTCAACATCATTCGCAGCCTGGAGGAAAAAAAAGGAGGACCAAGACGACTGGATCGGGACTCCAGCGACTTGAATAGCCTCTTAGACAATCTTCACCTCATTGACCTGGAGGCCAACAATGGAATTTACACCTGGACAAACAAAAGGACTGGAATACACCAAATCTCTTGCAAACTAGATTGATTCCTCATCTCTGACTCCTTTATGATGGAAGGAACGACTATGGAAGCTACCATCCTAAACTTCTCTGGCTCAGATCACGGGCCTATACAGTTATGGTTGGATGTCCCAGCCACACCTGGTAAGAAACCCTTCAGGTTTGAACAGTTCTGGCTTGACCATCCTGATTTCCAAGAAAATATCCAGGACTGGTGGAGGGAGGTAGAGGTCTCTCACGGCTCCAAAATGTACAGATTCCAGAAAAAGTTAAAGAACCTCAAACAAACTCTCAAACTCCTGAATAAGCATACCTTTGGCAATATCTTCGACTCCCAAAAGTAGTTGTCAGCACAAATGGGTGATATTCAAAACCAGATCAGAATGCAGGGGCTAACGAACGAGCTAAAAGCCAAGGAAGCAAAAGTAAATCAACATCTCGAGGCTAGGAAAAGACAAGAAGAGATCTTATGGAAATATAAATCGCACATCTAATGGCTCAAGGAAGGGGAACGCAACACCAAATTCTTTCACATAACTGTCATCCACAGAAGGCACTCTAATAAGATCACGCATCTCATCTCCAATGACGGGGAAACCATTCATTCCCATGAAGACATGGAAACAACCTTGATATACTATTATCAAGATCTCCTTACAGAACCACTCTCGAATAGACTTGAGGCCATCAATAAGGTTACGCAGCATGTGCCTTCCCTCGTTACTCAGGAGAAAAACTCAGTACTGCTCCGACCCTTCACAATCGAGGAAGTGGACCAAGCGCTTCAGGACACCCCCAAATGCAAGGCTCCTGGACCCGATGGCTTCACCAACGATTTTTTCCACCATTGCTGGCCGATGATCGGGGTAGAGGTTTGGGAACTTTTGGAAGAATCTAGAGCCACTAGACAGGTCCTCCAGGCTCTCAATGCAACTTTTCTCACCTTAGTACCCAAAGAGGGGCAGACACATCATCCCAAGCAGTTCAGGCCCATAGCTCTCTGCAATGTCATCTACAAACTCCTAACAAAAGTGATAGCCAGGAGACTCAAGCCTATCTTACCGACAATCATATCCCTGGAGCAATCAGGATATGTTGAGGGCAGACAAATCCTGGACAGCGTCATCCTAGCCCATGAAGTGATTCACTCTCTGCAGAAGACCAAAACACCAGGTATGCTCCTCAAATTTGACCTCTCTAAAGCCTTTGACAAGATAAGCTGGGAATACATGCGAGCAATGCTCCTAGCTTTTGGTTTTGATTAGCGTTGGGTGACTTGGATTTTGAATCTAGCTTCCTTGGCATTCTTCTCTATTCTCATCAATGGTGTTCCCTCTCGACCCTTCTCCCCCTCAAGAGGAATTAGACAGGGAGATCCTCTCTCCCCTTTCCTCTTCATCATCTTTGCCGAAGGTCTTAGTCGTTCCATCCATGCAACAATTGAAAGCAATCTTCTGACAGGCCTCCCCTTGCATGGCATTTCCCCCCCTATCTCGCACAATCAATTTGTGGACGACACGCTTTTGATGGGAAGCCTGACTGTCCGCGAAGCCAATTTTCTCCTGGCGATCCTCCAAACCTTCTCAAACACCTCGCGCCTGGACTACAACAAGGATAAGTCCCAAATTTTCTTTTTCAATATGCCCCCTCCGATCCAGCGCCATATCTCTAGTATCCTAGGTTTCAATAGAAGCTCCCTTCCATCCAAATACCTTGGCATTCCCTTGATTGACAATGCCCTCCGGTACTCCTCTTGGGAACACCTGTTATCCTCCTTTACCAAGAGGCTTTCTTCTTGGACCTTCAGAGTCTTAAACCTTCCCAGTCGTCTTACTCTTCTCCAAGTTGTTCTTCAGGCCCTTCCGATCTACACCTTTTCAGCGCTGGCTGCCTCGAAGTTCGTTCTCACAACCATTAAAATCTTACAACGAAACTTCATTTGGAAAGGCCTCAACTCAGGGAAGAAAATAGCTCTAGTCATCTGGGACAAACTTTGTCGACCTAAAGAGTAAGGTGGCTTGGGATTACGAGATCCCTTCATTATGAACAAAGTCCTAAGCGCCAAAAATTGGTGGCGGTGGTTTAAAAACCCCAAGGATCCCTGGGCCAGACTTTGGAGGAAGAAATATGCTCCAAATGTGGCAGAGAAGAACCTAATTCGATGGAATGGGGACAACCTAGGCTCCTTAATCTGGACAGCGGCTAAGAAGAACAGATAGCTGGTGACTCGACATGCCTTTTGGGAAATCAGAAATGGGGAAACAACTCTTTTCTGGAAAGATTCCTTGCAACAATGGCTAGTTTTGGACAATGAAGATTGGGCTAGAGACATATGTACCCAATCTACACGGGCGGGCCTGACAAGAGTAGCTGACTACTGGCAGGAAAATCCCCCAGAAGACACCTGGCGTTGCTGGCACTTGGACAGGGAACGCATTAATCTGGAGGTGCATGTGGACCTGGCACCTTGGCGAGAAGAACTGGCCAAATGGAAAATTCCCAAAATTGCAGGAGAGGATATCCTTCGGTGGGGGCATAGGCCATAGGGCACCTACAACACGCGGGAAGCCTACCAGATAAAAGCGCAAATAGACCCCCTCCCTTCAGGGAAAGTTTGGCACAAAATCTGGAGTCTTAGACACTGGCCAAAAATCACCCTCTTTCTCTGGCTTGTCTTCCACTCAAGCATTCTAACCTGGGATAACCTCTCGAAAAGGGGTTTCGTTGGGCCCTCTATTTGAATGATTTGTGGAGAGGTAGATGAAACCATGAACCATCTCCTCAACTCTTGCCCTTATACTGCTCAAATTTGGGATCAAGCAGCGCTTATCATGTGCAACTCGGACCGCCACAAAGATAGTATCATCGACACCATTACGAACTGGAGGGACAAGGCTTTCCATTCCCCCCTCCTCAATCGTATTTGGCAGCTACTTCCAGGCTTCATCCTTTGGCAAACTTGGAAAGAAAGGAACAAAAGACTTTTCAGAAGCACCTCCCTCCCGTGGCAACAATGCTGGCATCAATGCTATCACAATATCTTGGAAACTCTCAACCTTCAGTAGTGGACCGACGAAGACTTAATCATCACTCCCTCCAAACTCCCCATCCTTTGGCATTGGACTCCTCTTCCTTCTCTTCACGCTCTCCCCCCCTTGTGGATTTCATCAAGCTCAATTTTGACGGAGCCTCTAAGGGCAATCCCGACGCAACAGGATATGGTGTAGTCTTCCGCAACCATCATGGGCACAACCTTCTCATAAGCGCAGGCTCCCTCGGTCATTCCACGAACAATTTAGCAGAACTTTGGGGACTCATCAAAGGACTACAATTAGCCATCAAAAACGATTTCACCAAGCTAATAGTCGAGCGGGACTCTCGAATCATCATCAATCTGCTGCGCAGTATTTTAAATGGAGCGAACCCGGAAAGAATGTCGCCTAGTTGGAGACTTTCACACGGGCTACAGATAATCACAGACTTATTGCAACCAAATCAGGATGTCATGCCTGCTCACATCAGGAGGAAGGCGAATCAAGTTGCGGATGAACTGGCTAATATGGGTACCAACTGGAGTGAACCAGAACTCCTATGCAACTCAGCCCTGGAACCTGATCACCCTATTCTCCAGCAATGTATCCACAAAGTTGGAACGGTGGACACTCCCCCAGATGGGGTTCTAGTGAGGAACACTTGGCATGTAGCAGAGGCAGGGATCAACCAACGGGGCATGGAGCCATGTGACGGGCTTGTGCCACCTCCTGCCACTCCACTCCTGCATTAAATTGCTCTTAAGACGTCGTAAGCAGTTCATTTATGCAACCTCCCTCTCCCTTTGCGCCTCATTTCATGGATTGGTTGCTGGTGTATGCCCCTCGTATCCGCTCACGCTTTGTATGGCTCCCCCCTCTGCTGCCATGGCCTGATCTTTCTCGACCCTTCATGCTTTTTTCAGTCCCTACTCGTCTGCAGGCACTTTATCTCTGCCTGTCGCACCTAGTCACTTCTGGCAGCCATGAGAAGTACCTCATGCCACGTCCAAGGGGGAGGCCACGAAGAGGCTCTCCATGGAAACCTCGTCGGCCTTCTGTCTCGCCCCCTGACTCGACCTCCTTTTTCTCCTCCCCTTCCATCCAGCCCGAGCCTTTTCTGTCTCCCTCTCCCACTCTACCCATTTCGCAGTTTCATTGTCTAGATATCATCCCCAGGCTGCCGTGTTCCTCCTCGCGTCCCCTTCTTTCCCTGCTAATGGTTGAGCCTGCCCCTATACCAGTTTCTGATTCATTAAGGAAAACCGAGGGAGAGCCACCTCCTCCTCGCAAGCCATGGAACTCCGAGAACCAGTCCTCTGACTCTTTCATCGACATGTAGCTAAGAGAAAGCCTCGTCATCCTCTTCGACTTGGTCTTTGAACTCTGTCAGGGGGTGGAGGACCTTCAATTCCGTCTGCAAGCCACGTACGATAAGGTAGCGGTCCTTCTTCAGCTCCTTTCCTCCCTTCAAGAGGCTTTCCCCTCGGATGCGGTAGGGGTGGCTACAACAGAGGAACCTTGCGTAGCTACCAGTGATGGAAACGCCTAGGTGCAACTATCTGCAGGGAATGGGCTGGAGCAGGCCAAGCACGAGGACATGGTCGTGGAGGTGGACTCAACACAACGACCGCTGCAGGATACTTTTACAGGTGCTGACAGAGCCGAGAGCAGTGTGGAAGCTGGAATGCAATGGGAAAACCAAGTGACATATGTTGAGGAGGAACCATGGTCTGAGGCCATCCACGCCACCTGGCCAGGTTATTTGACAAATGTCTAGGTCCATAGTGGTACTTTAAGTTTTATTAGCTTCTCTTCTATTTAGCTGATGACCAGACAGTTTGAGACTATTGTTCTTAGAATATTACACCACTTATGCTTGCCCCCCCTGCTGGCTGGATTGGTTTCCCCTCTGTTGGGGCAGTCCAGTAATTATAGTATGGCTATGTCTGTATTTTGAACCTCTACTTTGGTTTTGGAAGGTTTTTTATATATAATACTACTTACTTCCAATATATATATATATATATATATATAATATCTACTTTGGTGATAGGTTTCTCAATTAGATTTTTGTCAACTTTGTAACTATCGGAATTTTATTAGGACCGATTAGGGCATTGATAATTTAATGCATATGTTTCAAAATAGTTACACATGTTAATTTTTTTTTTTTTTGGGTTATTCTTGATGTTTCAAAAGGGTTTAATATTTACTCTACTTTCAACTTTGGGTATGGGTGGAATTTATTTATTCTTTTTCTTTAATTGAAAAAATAAAATAAAAAACAAAACAAGGGTTCTTTCCTAAATCTCTTTTCTATTCAACAACACACATATTCTAATAGAGGATGAACCTCTTCATTAACCACTCACACAATTAGATCAAAGATCAACACACCAATGTTTTTACATGGTAAAACGTCTGTGGAGAAATATCCATGGCCCCAACCAATGTGGCCACTTGGAGCAATTTATTAATGCAAAATAAAAATATTACAAAGAGATTTACAAGAGATTTTCTCACAATTGATCATCGTTAAAAGACCCTCCATGCTCTTTAAATATAGATCATGGACCAATTGGGTGCTAAGCCACAGATCAATGTAGCCATTTAGATTGAGGAGAAGATCAACCATTGGATCACTGTATGTCGGGAACATATCGTGACCATCGGATTACCTAACTACAATTGCATACTAAAGAAACACACTTTTACCTAATGACACATTAGACCGAGTTGATCTTAACTAAATCCTAAGTGTCTAAATATCCTAACATCCCCCCTTAAGAAAAACTTAGGATAGGATTGAAGGATTTACAAAGGTGACGTAATAGGATAAGGAAGGAGGCAATAGAGCCTATCCCCCCTTAATGACAACTTCTTGAACTTATAACATAGATCAAAGTTTGGAAAACTTCACTTTTTCAAGAGACTTTGCGAAAATGTGTGCAACTTGATCATCTGTAGGGAAAAATAGAACTTCAATAAATTGATCATGAATGAGATTTGTTATGAAGTGCATGTGTAGATTGATGTGTTTGTTTCATTGATGTTGAACTGGATCTTTTGCGAGCTTTATGGCACTCTAATTTTCGCACTAGAGGGTGGTCGGATGCTACTACTGGAATCCAAACTATGAAAGGATTTGTCAAAGCCACAAGGCGTCTTGAATTTTATTAACCATTGCTTGGAACTATGCTTCTGTTGAAGAAAGAGAAATAACATGTTGTTTCTTGCAGGCCCAAGTAACAGGTTTAGAACCAAGGATGAAAACATAACATGTAGTAGAATTTTGATCATCAGGGTCACCGGCCCAATCTGAATCAGTGAAACCAACCAATAAAGGAGTCCCTATTGAAGTGTAGTGTATCTTGAATTGAACTATAGCTCAAACATACCAAAGTATCTTTTTAGCCGCTTTCCAATGGATTTCATGGGGTGTTTTCATATACCAGGAAAAAAACACTGATGATAAAGGAAAGATCAAGACGAGTATGAGTCAAATATAAGAGGCTACCAACTAACTAATGATACAAAGTGGCATCAACTTTGGGAGAAGTACAGGTGGCATCAAGTTTGACTCTAGGTTGAAAAGGAGAAGGGGCTGTCTTAGAATCTTCCATGTGAAAGTGGAGAAGAAGGTCACAAGCATACTTAGACTGGGAAATAAAAATTTCTTCCTTGGTTTGCAATACTTGGAGTGCAAGGAAATAGTGCAAATATCTTGAGTACATCATTTTGAATTTCTTCTTAAGGTTGATTTTCACATGGTTCAAAAGTATAGGGTCACTACCAGTGAGGATAAGATCATCAATAGAAAGACAAAGGATTATGATATGGCTTCCTACTTTCTTGGCATAGACATTAGGATCAGAATGGCATTTAGAAAATTCAATGTCAAGGAAAAAGCTGTCCATTTTGGCATACCAAGATCAAGTAGCTTGCTTAAGACCATAAAGAGATTTATTAAGGTGACAAACAAGGCTAGAGTCATTATGGACATAGTCGAGAGTGTTGATTAATTGGGTTGGTTGTCATTGATGTCAACCCTTGAAGCAAGTCTGGTAGCAAATTCTATGATTAAGGGACTTCAGTTTGATTGATGTATAATGGTATGAAGTTTAATATATTTGCAGTTAAGACTATTCTAGATGGATAACACATGTCATGCCATTTCCAATTATATGTGGAATGTCACATAACTCCTCATGCTTAGAGAGTTATGGCCTGGTGAAGTTGGAGAACCCTCATGAATTATCTAGAAGGTCAAAGAAGTCAAATTAATTCTAGAAGATCCTAGAAGAAGTTGACTAGTAAAGTGGGTGAAACTATGATTTAGTCACAGGTTAAGTTGTTGCAATAAGAAAATAATTAAAAATAATTGAGTTGCAACTAGAAATGGAGAATTTACTATTTGTAGCAAAGTGAGTTAGAAGTGGACAAGTGGTTAGAAGTGGGTTATCCCTAAAAGAAGGAAAGTGGGTTAAGATGGTTAGAAAGTAACCCCTTGATGAAGCTACATGGAAGTATAAATAAAAGAGAAATTCTCTCCCATTAACACCTATTGAATATCATTGAATATCTATTTTGTGAAAGGTTATTTGGGCAGGCATTATTGATAGAGAAAAAGTGCGGAAGAAAAATCATGGCAGAAAAAGTGCGGTAGAAAAAGTGTGACAAGAAAAGTGTGATAGAAAAAGTGTGGTAGAAAAATCACGGCAGGAAAAGTGCGGAAAAAAAACCGTGGCAAAAAAAGTGTGGCAGAAAAAGTGTGGCAGCAGATTCGCGGCATCATAATCACGACAACAAAACCACAGCAACATAACACTACAAGAAGAAAAAGGTACGGTTTTCATATGTGTAGTGTTGAATTTATGAATCTGGTTGAGCATTTTCCTTGTAAATCTGTTGGTTGCGCTCTTGGAAGTTTAGGGATTGCTATAGAGTTGATTTGAGGCAGATCTACTGAAGTTTAGTATTGGTTCATGTTTTAGGGATTTTGGTTGAGGTATGTTGTTGAAGTTATTGGTACAGATAGAGGTTGTGTAACGCTGAGGTTCTAGCACATGTTTTTAGGTACAAACTTTTGGTATAGTGTTTGAGGTATATGTGATCAGATCAGATTGGTTGATGAGTATACAGTGATAGGTTTCTCAATGAAAAATTTGACAGAACAAGTTGTGATAGTGACATATTCAATTTCTACATTTGGCACTTATATTTCAGGGCAGTTTTACAGGGCAAGGATAGGTGGTTGTATCCACATTCCAGTTGTAGTCGGAGAACATAAGGTGTTGTAGCCTCCTTCTAGTTGTAGACAGAGAATTGGGGAGTTGGAGCTTCCCTCATGTTGTATCCTAAAAATAGGGGTTTAGAGCCTCATTCCAGTTGTAGCTGGAAAACAAAGGAAGTTGGTGCTTCCAATGAATGTAATTCTTAAAGACACATAAGAAGAAACATTATGTGGTTTTATCCCACATTGGGTTTCCACGTAAAATACTAGTGTACGGTGTATGTCTATGATTACTCATTGTTCATGGTTTATTTATTCTTCACATGATTGAATGATATTGATAAATTGATCATAAATACAAATAACATTATATATTGTGGTTAAAAAGGATTATAATTTTTCTATTATTGATTCACTCCCCTCTTAGTAATCCAACAATTGGTATCAGAGCAAGGTTCCTTCAAAAATCAGTTTAACCACTGAAAGGTAGATCATGGAGAGAAACGATATGTATAAAATGGAATACCATAGTTTGATGGATAGAACTATGCATTTTGGAGAAGAAGGATGAAAACATATGTGGAAGCACAAAGCTTTGAGGTTTGGCAATCAATTGTAGATGGATATAAAGAACCAACAGTTCTGCCAACAAATGAAAACAGA
Source organism: Picea engelmannii (assembly GCA_009831015.1). NCBI lineage: Eukaryota > Viridiplantae > Streptophyta > Pinopsida > Pinales > Pinaceae > Picea > Picea engelmannii. The sequence continues at coordinate 364,261 of ML792472.1, read as the reverse complement.
AAGAAACTTAGTCTAAATAATTCAAGGGCCACAAATGAACTTTTGAATGGTCTTTATGTTTCGGTATATGCCAAATTTATGCATTGCAAATCCGCTAAATAAATTTGGGACAAACTTCAGAATATCTATGAAGGAGATGCAAAAGTCAAGGAAGCAAAGCTTCAAATTTACATAGGTCAATTTGAATAACTAAAGATGAAAGAAGATAAGAATATTGCATCTTACTTCTTATGAGTTGATGAAACAGTGAATGTAATCATATGATTGGGAGAAAACATTGATGAATCTATAATTGTTCAAAAGGTACTAAGATCTCTTCCAATGAGTTTTGATCCTAAGATCTCAGTACTAGAAGAAAGAGTAGATCTAGAGTCAATAAGCATGGATGAACTACATGGAATTTTCACATCTTACGAGATGAGAACATAATAGGAGAATTTAAGTACAAAAGAGGCAAAATTCAAATCATCCAATAAGTCAAAGCAAAAGGGAAAGAAAAAGACAAAAGAAGATAAAAACAATAGTGACATCTTAGAGGATGATGAAGAAGTAGCCAACTTTGTCAGAAGACTGAAAAAGGGAACTAGAGGCAGATATAAAGGTAATCTTCCATTGATTTGTTTTAATTGTGATGGTATTTATCATTTTGCTAACAAATGTCCTCATAAGAAAAAATAAATAAATGATGAAGATGATTCAAATAACAAACAAACATATAAAGGAAAACAAACCAAAAAGAAAGTCTTCAAGAAAAGTTTTTTCACCAAAGCAGATAACTCCTCATCAGATGAAGATGAAGTCAGTGAAAGTGAGACAAAAAGAGTTATATTCGTGGAAATAGAAGATTCTGATAAATAAGGCACTGAAGAAGAATATGAATAGGAAGAAGTTGACTACCAAGAAGAACTGTTGAGTTCTATAGAAGTTATAAAAAGAGGAAATAATAAAAACAAGAAGCTCCAAAAAGAACTAGACAAGAAAGAAGACACTCAAGAACTAGAGAAGATGATCATGTAATTGAAGGTTAAAATAGAAGAAGATAAAATAATTGAATTATCACTCAAAGAACAGTTAGAAGAAAGAGACATGATCATTGGAAATTTGGAAGTAGACATTGTCACATTCATAAAGGATCTTCAAAAGAAAAATATGCAGAACAACTTAAAAGTTTTGGATGGAATTATCTACACTCAAAGGCTTATTCATGAAAAGTTTGGACTTGGATACAATCAGATAGAAAAGGGATCAAGCTCCAAAATGACAGATCAAGAAACATATCCAAAAAGATATGCAGAAAGAGTCAGAGGGGATAGGAAGTTCTACAAGGAAGATCATAGGGACACTCCTCCACCTAGAAGATTCAGATTCCAGAATCAACGATAGTCAGAAACAAACACGCCTCAGGAAGAAGAATGATTCATAAGAGTGACTTATTTTAGAATATCTTCAAATCTTAGGTATCAAACTATATTTTTTGGTTTATGTTATGCATGCAATAATGTTTGACATAAATTTGTAAATTGCAGAGCTAATAGAAGGAACATAAACAAATTTGAAATTCATACACAAAATGGTTTACAAGAAGGCATAGTTAGACACAGAGAAGAAACTACAACAGGTTTGAATCATTGAGCACTGAAGTCGAATGATACAAGTGCAACAACTTTGGACACATGGCCAAAGATTGTAGAATGACAGTCCCTCCTAGAGAATCACAACACAATAACAACAATCACAGACATGAACCTCATAAGAGAACATGGATCAGAAAGAAGAATCAATATAGCATTGAAGAATGCACTCTATCTCTCTCTCTACAAGCTAAGCATAAGAAACATGGTTTTTATGTAGACAATGGTTTCTCAAAGAACATGACAGGTGATGAAGAGAGGTTTCTAACATTGAGAAAGGAAAGAGATGGATCAGTCTCCTTTGGAAATGACGACTCAACTAGAATCATTGGAAAGGGAGGGAACCGTCAAAATTGGAAACAAGGATACCAAGGAAGAAAATGTTCTACTAGTGGAGTATATGAAACATAATCCTCTAACTGTAAGTCAAATGTGTGACCAAGGTCACAAGATTATGTTCGATTCAAAGAAATGCGAGTTAAGAAAAGAAGGTTCAGGAAAATTGGTTACAATAGTTGTAAGAACTTCAAGAAACATATATGTATTAAGTGAAATCGGAAATCAAAAGTTTTTTATAGGGAATGAAGATGAAGTTTATCTATGGAACAGAAGAATGGGTCACATAAAATTCGATAACCTCATCAAATTCAACAAAAAATAAGTAGTCATATAAATTCCCCATATCATGAAGCCAAACAACACATTATGCAAGCATTGTCAACGAGGAAATCAAGCAAAGACTGGGTTCAAATCAAAGGAATACTCAATGAAAATACCACTGGAAATTGTGCATACTAATCTAGTTGGACCAACTAGAACAAAGGGTTTAAAAGGTGAGAAATAATTTATGTTATTAGTTGATGATTATACGCGAATGAATGCAGTTTGTTTTCTTAGGAATAAGTCAGAAGAATTTGAAAACTTCAAGGTATACAAGAAAATGGTTAAAAATGAAATGGATTCAAAAATCAAATGCTTGAGATATGATAATGGAGGAGAGTTTACTTCAAAAGAATTTATGGATTTATGCAACAAGCATGGAATAAAAAGGAAATTTTCGGTTGCTATAACACCTTAACATAATGGGGTCATCAAAAGAAATAACAAGAATGATCCATGTGGATATTTATGGCCACCCACTTTTTCCAATTGTATCAAAACTGTTTTATGGCAATTTTGGTAATTTACTATTTTTAGCAGTTTTTCACTTCCGGAGCCGTTTTGAGGCCCTAAACGATGATTTTTGGGAAAATGGGGAGAAATATGGAGGTTCCTTCAATATTTCCCCCAAAATTAATATCCTCAATGATACCTTTCCAACGAGCTATCATACGCCTAAAACGAAGATCATATGCAAAAGTTACGACCCTGGGAAGTTGATGTACTAACTTACCCAAACGGGGCCCAAATGAATTTTGGCGCTTCATCTCCTAGGGTGAGGTTTTTGGATGTATAGGGTTTTTGGCATTCCTGATTTTTGTAAAAAGGCCTTCAGAGCCTCAATGTAATCATCTTCTTGCAAATGAGCGCAACCGTCACATCTCTTCTCAGAGATAAGCCGCCACCATTCCAACAAGATTGTTTCCTCTTCATTTTATAGTTTCAGCTTATTTTCTTATTGAATAGAAAATTAGTTTTATTGTATCTTTGTTATTTTGTGTTAAGCATATGTTAATAGTATGTAGTCATTTCGTTCTTCTCATTAAATCCGGATCAATGGTATCAGAGAGGTCTGCTACTTGTCGTCTTAATGCATGTCCCCAACGAGGTTGGAGTACAAAGAGTTGGGTCTTGAGCTTGTTTCTCTTGAGGAAAAAATATCTCATACACCCAAGCAACCTCTCATGGCAAGAGAAAATAAAGATGACGGGACATGAGATCCTTTCAAACTGTTGATTGAGGAATCCCTCATGCAACAAAGGAACGCGATGATGGATAGTTTCGTGCAAATCCTTCGGGGCTACCAACAGGCAACACATCTTCTTCGAGCGGAGGTGCTGCCCCCTTCAAGGTACAAATAAACTTTGATATTCCTATATTTGAAGGTTAGATAGATGTAGATGCTGTAGACAAGTGGTTGAATCTACTAGAAGGGTATTTTTCTTTCCATAACTTTTCGAATAGAGAAACGATTACTTTTGCGCTCCTCAAAGTCATTCCCCATGTCAAAGATTGGTGGGAAACTTTCATGTGAGCAGAAGGAAGTAGAGGAACCCTCATTATTTATAGTCACAGACACCTAGGAATCCTTCAGAGATTCTATTAAGAAACAATACTACCCTGTCAGAAGTTATGGTGACTTGTATACCAAATGGACCACATTGTGGCAAGAAAGAGACCAAGCAGTGCTAGATTTCACAAATATCTTCCATACCTTGCGCACCAAGCTGGGTATCAAAGATTTAGAGAAAGATATGGTGCTAAAGTATTGGAGTTCTCTACATAGATACATCCAGACCGAAATGGAATTTATGGACATCTCATCCTTGGGCATGGCCTACCGATATGCCGTCAAAATTGAGCAAAAGCTCAAACAAAAGACGTGACAATTTGTTCCTGGGAACCCCTCACAAAAAAAGACAGGAAAGGGAAGCCCCAACCCACAGAACAAAGGACAGAGAAAATATTGACAGTATCATGACAACCAGTCCAATCCGCAAGCAAAGAAGGACACCTGAAAGACAAATAAATATACTAGGAAGTGGTGCGACTTCCATAAGAGCCCTTGGCATAACACTGTTGACTGCCACTCAAAGTATTCACTGGTGGCCAAAGTGAAATCCTCTGAATCAGATGCAGGTTCTGACTCTGAGCTAGAACCAGAAAGGGGAAGAAAGATCATTAACGTGGAACCCAGTGCCACCGTTGCTACCACCAAGCTCTATCCTGGTGAACTAGATGAGCCAGAAGAAGGAGAGCGCCTCTTCTATTCACAGATGTGGGTAAAAGGCACCCCACTGCACTTCATCATTGATAGAAGTAGCCAGAAAAACCTCATCTCAGCAGAGGTTGTCAAGTGGCTAGCCCTGCCGAAAAGACCACACCCACAACCCTACACCATTGGATGGCTCTGCCAAGGAAGCAATCTACGCGTCAGCCAACAGTGTCGAGGGTCATATGACATCAAGCCCTTCAAAAATGAGGTATTGTGTGATGTTGCTCCTCTCGAAGTTTGTGATGTTCTTTTGGGCCAACCTTATTTATGGAAACTGTTGAAACATATATATTTTTTCTAAACTTTAGACTTAGATAAGTTTCATTCTTGTTTAAATAAGGACAAATGAGCACTTGAATATCACCGTTGATGAAGCATTCCATTGAATGCAACAATCTGGAATCCTTAAAAGTTATGGAGCCGCCCACTCATTAAAAGGTCAAATCACCAATGACTACTTTCAAAATGTCGGGTTTCGGGGTTTCCCAATACTAACAGTCCAACATGTGAGAACTCCAAAGTCTCGATATACGAAGTCACAAAACTATCTTAAGTTAAACTGGGTTAATTAAATGATTTAAAAATTATTAACGATATTTAAACCTTATCACAATTTTGCATTTCGGGGATCTTGCCTCGAACGAAAACCAAAGTCCCGATACCCGAAATCCCGAAACCATTGAAGTTAATCTCGATTATTTAAAGGGTTAAAAGTGATTAATATTAATTAATCAATCACGATTTCATGATTCGAAGAATATAGCTCGAACTAGTATAGAATATCCCGAGACCCGAAACCCCAAAATCTTTGAGGTTAATCATGATTAATTGAAAGCGTTAAATGCAATTAAACTTAATTAATCACATTGTGATTTCACATTTCGTAAGTTATAGCTCAAGCTGTTATAAGATCTCCAGAGAGCCGAAACGTCGAAATTTGCTTAATGATAACTATGATTAACCGATGCTTAAACAAAGATTATCTCTTAATTAATTCATCGCTTAATGATGACTGAGATAGATTAAAATTTCATATGTGCTTTTCCCGAGCATGAACCACCAAATAAATGCCATTAATAATACCTTTACGACAATCATTCCAAATAAGATTTTGAGCCACAGCTTAAATCTGATTCATTAAAAAAAGTAAATACTTTGTCGATGAAGGTATTGGTTGATCGATGCGATTAAAGGAAAAGGGATGCGAATTTGAATTTCATTATGCTTTTTACTGAGCCGTAAATTTTTCCAACTGAAGGATTTTTACGCCTTTCCTGTGGCAGATAACAGAGTTTGAAGGTTTGATACCATGGCTCCAAGGAAAGAACCTAAAGTGACTGGTGAAAGTTCGAGCCAGAACACAGATGTTTTCTTTGAAACCTCGCCCAAAAGCATAAACAACGTCAAATCCTGGACACAAGTATTCAACATCTTACAATATGAACTAGTAAATTTCCTGGATGATTCAAGTGACAATGAGAAAGAGAACATATCTACCAAATACAAAATTGTTGCTCAGTCAGAGCTACAAAAGATAGCGACAAGGCCTAGGCTCTTTCCCTATAATGATATGATCAGTTGGGCACTAGACCACTTAGATATCCCAACCAGAACTATTTTCAATTCACAAAAGGTCGTAATTGGGTATTTCAGACCGAAACATCTACAGGCGATGTACAAATTGTCTCTGGTATCTAATTTCATTTACAATGCAAAATTCCTAGAAGAATTCAACAAGAAGGAATGTGACCAATATGGAAAAAACCTTTCCAATTTAATTAAAGACTGGTATTCTCACCCTGAGAAGTTCAGAGCCGATTCCCATAGTATATACCCAGTTGCCGCACTAAAACCTCAAATAATGTACATAGCAATGATGTTGTGTAGGCTCTACGGGAAGGAAAACACAACTCATTTCTTTTTACAGTGGGTACCTATTATACACACAGTAGCAGAAGGGTACTCTTTTGACTGGGAAAAGATACTGTCAGACAGTTTGGTTCAAGATATTACAATATATCAGTCACTAAGAGCTAAAGGGAAACCGACCTAATTTTTTTATGTTGGCTTATATTATGGACGCCGTCTGTTTCATGACGCATTTTTCGCTAATGGATTGGAGCTAGACTCCAAATAGCCCTGAACCCATACATATCTATCATTCGAAGCTTTGGGAAGAAAAGTCAAAAGACTTCCTTTATGAGATCTGCAACTGGGTAGTGGTGTTGATGCACACCACCATATAAGGCTATCCCCCTCCTAGAATTTCAGAGAAAATTGTGACTAACCTAGACAGAATAACAGACTGGTATATCAAGGAACACTTTTCGTACATTAGGGTTTTTGGCTGTTTAGTTCCTCCATATGTTCAGCCGCCATTTTTACCAGATCGACTAGTGTGCCAAGAGGTCACACAATAAACTATGCTTGGTGGGATTAGCAATGAGCTCAAAGCGGTACAGAAAAAGGTATGTCCCTCTTTTCCCCTGCAGATTGGTACATTTTCCCTACTGGATTTTGGTCACTCTAAAGTAGAGGTCGTGGCCTTGGAAGAATAAAAGCTGGTCAGAATTGAATCTAAGAAGCATGACCCACAGAAGGTCGTGGGTAATCACATGGCCAACTATAATTTAAAAAGGTATGAGCATGAGGATTCTCCTCAAGACGAGATTTTTCGAGGAGTGAGATCCTATCTAGAGGTCTTGAGTCGGGTTCGATCTCTGCCACCTGATAAAATGATTGAGTTTTACGACTTCCAGAGGCACCGAAGAAGTAGTCTCCCTAAAGTGTTACAAGGAGGAACCCCAATGTCTATAGCTTCAAAACAAACAAAGACCTGAAGCTCAGAAGCAGTAAGCTCCGGCGGAAAAGAAAACCGGGAAAGCTTGGAGAAGACTAAGGTGTCTACCCAGAAAGAAGAGATCCCATCGAAAAATGTATCAGGTGACCAAGCAAAATATCAAGTAGAGACACTCACAAAGGAGGGAGAAGAAGGACCACTGATTTCACCAGATAAATCAACTACAAATGCGGCCGGGAAATAGTTGTCCACCAAAATCGGCAGCCCTATCTAGTTCATCACACCATTTCAATTCACCAGAGGGAACCCAAATGCAGAGGTAATATTCATAAAGGACCTCACACCCATTCCGGTTGAAGATTTGCCTCCTTCTAATTTTTTTTCAACAAGAAAAGGAAGGCTGTGGTGAAGAGAGAAATACACCAAAGGGAAGGTTCAGCTGTCAAAAGACACAAGGTGTTGATTTATGGAGAAGCCTTCAAGGAGGTAGACTTTGTTGAAGAAGTAGTGGGTTCAGTGGGAGATTTTGCAACAGCCAACCAGTTTTCAGTCGGAAATTTAAAAGAGTGACTGAAGCAGAAAGATCTGCAAATAAGTCAATTGCAGAATCAAATGAAGACTGTAGAAAAGAATATTCAGAGCGAGGTCAACAAGGAATTCGAGCAGATTAGTGCCAGCGACAAATAGGAAATCTAACAGCTCAAATTGAGCCTCAAGGAGATGCACATAAATATAAAGGTGAGCCATGGATGAGCCACCCAACATGATGAGTTGGTAAGGCAACTTCAAGCCAAGGTAAGCTCTACCGAAAACATGATTGTAGATATAACATTTTTCCAAGCTCAGGCTTTGGAAGTGCGAAAGGAACTAGAAGCAACACAACAAAACCTTCTCACTAAGGTTGAAACTGTCCAAGATCATTTTCAGGTGAAATATCAAGCATTAAATAACATTTGTTTAAGAGAGAGAGAAGCTATTTCTGCCCAGGCTACCTTCCAAGAAGCAGTTGTGTCATCAACAAAAGAAGGAGTAGCTATGAGTTCCAAGTTGTCCATTTCGGAACAGACCAGAGGTGATATAATACTAAAAGCTTGGGAATCTAACATAGATGAAAGAAGGAAAATGGCTAAGGAAGTGAAGGAGTTTTGTGAAGAGGCTCACTCAATAAAGAATCATTAGGCCTTGATAAAGAAGATAGATTTGGAGTACTGGGACATATTAACATAGCAAAACATCAACGTGACCTTAGGACAAATATGGAAGAGGCTCAGGCCGAAATATCACAGATAAAACAGGTTGATATTATTCAGATAAATAAATGGCTAGTGAAGCCTAATGTGCAATTACAATCTATAGTTTCAGAAGATAGACGAATGGGAGGAAGATTGCCTCAATTGGAAAGAAATTATATATTTTTGAAGCTAGTAATTTAACAAAGCCCTCCAGGTGGGTGGTGCAATTTGTGAGCAGATGTATCAAATGTATTGAGCAAGGAAAAGGTAGCACCACTGAAAAAAAATAAGATGACTTGTGTATGCTATCCATTTCAGAGCTGGAGGACTAGAGAGGAAAACGCCTCTTCCATCATAATGAGGAGACTGACATAAAATATGCAAGTGAAGCATTTCACATTTTACATTTTGTAATTTTTACTATTTTAGAAATAAGGGGAATTCCAACCGTTTAAGGTTGAGAATATTTTGTATAAATACAACTTTCTAAGGTTAAGCACATGCTGCTTCTTGCTATATTGTAACTAAGAAAACTCATCCTTTATGAGTATTAATACAAGTGCAGATAGGGATTCCAAATTTTGTGTTGTTTGAGTTATGTGCCCTCTTTGTATTTCATATCCTCTGTTCTCTTTAAGTCATTCCTGAACAAATGAATGATTACAATTTAGTACAACAACTAGTGTGATTACGTTTCATTAGTATTTAATTAGCAAGAATTTTTTCCTTTGGATTTGTTATCAGTAAATACAAGACTTGCCTGTTATTTGGATTACTACATATTATATTCTTTCAGGGGTGCTTTCTACAATTCCTTCTACTATAAACACGGTAAGACTCTTCTGTCATTGACGCCTTAGTTTGTTTAATAGTTTTTTAATTATCTTCTCCTCTTTCAATTTGATAAATTGACTTAGGCGACAAAATACGACCTTTGTTCTGTTCAGATATTAATCTCATTTGAGGATTTCACTTTTACACAACTAACGGAATAAAAATCACTTTTAAAACCAACTTTCCATAATTCTTGATGCCTGAAATTATTCTTTGAGCCTTAAGTTTAATCTCAGGAACAACATATTTTTGGCACCATTGTCGGGGATGGAGAGATGAATTCATTTTTCCCTGGGAGAATGACATGGTAAGTTTCTTTCTTTGATAGTGAACAAAGATAGAATACCATATTAAGGATAATTTTAATTTTCACTTAGCGACTCCACTACTAATAAACTGACATCCAGTCGAAGGAATACCAGAAAAAATCATGACGATAAGCAGATCGCGCCCATATCTGACCCTGATTTTTTTTTAAAACCAATGGGATACCTTAAGAAGACCATTACTTCTACATGTAAGGTTTATCAACCCAAACCTACATAGTCTAATACTAAGGTTCCTATTGAACAGTTAACTTCGCAAGAAATTTCCACCCAAATCTATTTTGGAGAAACATCGGCTGATAGAGTTGAAGCCGAAATCATAAACCCCGATTTGGTTTTACCTAAGATTAAGATCGAAACCGATCCAATCACCTCCTTTTCTAATAAAGGAAAAAGACCCATCTCGATACTTGCTTCGATTGATATTCCATCACTCCCTGAAATAAAATTTCTAGCTTCCTGAAGTTTCTAAGAACATACCTTACACTCTGATTCAACTCCTATTAGATCTCCATTTTATATATCCTGCAAGTCCGAAGAACCTATCCCTCATCTCTCTTTTCCCCCCTTTTCTGATTTTCTATCTCCTGGCGATCATTTCCCAGAACCCCTTTCGCTTCATCCCGAAGTAACCCAAAGTTCACTGCACAACTTTGAAAACCCTCTCTATAATCCCCAAGTTTCATCCCCTATATTATCAATGGTTGTTGCTGAAGGAGGTGCTGCCAGAGGTGGCGAAGGAGGAGGAGGATTTGGTGGTGTAGGTGGAAGAGGAATTGGTGCAGGGGGAGGAGGAGGCAATCAAGGACTACCCCCACCTCCTAGAATATTTGCTAAAGTAGCTTCTAGGTATGCTCCTTTAGTCCTCCCATTTCCTCTCCATGATTTACCCGAAAACTATATGAAAAACCTACCTAAGTTCACAGGAGAGGGAGACTTAATGGCTATAGAACACATAATGTTTTTCAACCAATTTGTCGATATCCTTGGCCTCGAGAATGAGGACGTTTATTCAAGACTCCTAGTTTAAACTTTCGAAGGACAGGTGAGAACCTGGTTTCGAGGGATACCACAAGGTTCTATAATAACATACGATGAGTTAGAAAATTCCTTTCTCAGACAATGGGGAGAGAGGAAAGATCACCTTTAGAATTTAACCGAGTTCGGAGCTTTAAGAAAGAGAAATTCAAAAAACGTTCTCGAACTCACTCAGAGATTTAATAAACTATATAACAAAATTTCAATTAAGGTTAAACCTTCACAACCTCTAGCAAAGGTGAATTTCATAGGGGATTTTGAGCTGACTTTGCCTTACTGTTGAGGGAAAGGAGATCTATCGATCTCACAAGAATGCAGGACGATGCTATAGAAATAGAGTCAAATATGATGGCATCGGGAAAGTTAAAAGCTAAAATCGAAATGGGAAATAAAGAAACTAGATGATTCAAAGAACAAGAGGGACCTTCTGGATCTGGGAGGTCTGTGGAAGACAAAATGGATGACATGGAAAAAATAATCAAAGAACTATCTAATAAAATCTCAAAAATGGAACTATATCAATCTAAAACGGATCAGTTCGTTAGAAAATATTTCAAGAGGAATCCTAACCCTCAAATACAACAAAGACCAATAAAAAATGAAGATCAAAAGATTCAGACCCCCTTTAAAAACAAAATTTTTATAGGAGGGGATGACATGCGAAACTTTGAGGAGTTATATGATGATATGAATAATCTTGGCGATGATTGTCAAGAACCTTATTTGACGAGGAAAGATTATGAAAGGTCTTTAAACGCAAAATACTGGTATAATAATGATGATAGCATAAATATCATAGAAGATTTTTCTTATCAAGGAATCGTTGATAATATAATGGTCGAGCTTCAACAGAAGTATAATTTAAGGCCCATAGATAGAAATATCACAACTGTCCAACCAAAGAAAATCTTGTCAAGAAATAAAGAGAATGAGGCAGCTCAACCAGTAGCCGAAACATAGACTGCTAAAACAAAAGCAACTGAAACATAGAATGCTAAAACAAAAGAAGCTAAAACACAGAATGCTAAAACCAAAGCAACTGAAACACAGACTGCTGAAACACAAATAGATGAAATGAAAGAAACACAAACTAATAAATTAGAAAAAAGGGAGATGGAAGCCCCGACCAGAGAAGCCGAAAAGGAAACAAGAGGTTTTAGTTTAGAGAATTAGATTAACAAAATCAAGATCCCTGTGCCCCTGGTTGAATTGGCAAAAAACCCCACATATAGAAAACAGATTGCTAAAATAATAAATTTTACTGATGCCGAAAGTCATGCGGATGTTATAAATTTCGAAGATGATAAACCAACTATAATGTTTGGTCTACATTTTGAGAATGCTAGATATTTTGTCACTCCCTTCCACATTACGCTGACTATGCACGATCATCTGCTCCATAACTGCATGTTGGATTCTGGAGCCTCCCACAATGTGATGCCCAAAGCTATTATGGATAGACTTGGTCTCGAAATTACCAGACCATATAGAGATCTATATTCTTTTGATTCGATAAAAGTTAAATGTGTGGGTATGATTAAAGATTTACTGGTTAATCTTGCACAGATTCCTGTAAAACGTGTTATGATGGATGTGGTTGTTGTTGATATCCCTCCAAAGTACGACATGTTGTTGTCTAGATATTGGGGCACCAAACTTGGAGGATCCCTTCAAATCGACATGACATACATTACAATCCCAATCTTCGATGGACAATTCACCCACCTGTATAGAGAAACAAGGTTGGCATATATAGTAAGTGATCCGCTAAATCTGAATAATTATCCTGTTTATGTCGCAGATTAGGATTTAGGAAACTGTAAATTATCGATTGATGATGATTTATATGAATGTATAGAAGAAAATTGTACAGAAAAATAAAAAATAGAAAAGACAAATAAAAATGTAAATAGTATTGGAGTTTGGAAAATGTATTTTGATGGTGCTTCATCTTGTGAAAGAGCAGGAGATGGAGTGTTGTTTGTGGCACCTAGAGACGAGTTTACTATCCCTTTCTCTTACAGATTACAATGGGACATTGATTACACCAATAATGTATGTGAATACAAAGCCCTGGTTTTAGGATTAGAGGCTTCCAGAAAGTTGAAGATTGAAAACCTCATAGTTTATGGTGATGCAAAATTAATTATAAAGCAGATAAAGCAGTAGTATCAGTCCAAACACCCGAGGTTGAGGTCTTATAGAAATTGTGCCTGGGATCTGATTGAATGTTTTTTTCTCATCGTTTAATATTCGTCACATCCCAAGAACATAAAATCAACATGAAAATTCATTGGCCAAAGCAGTCGCAACGTTTGTACCTCCTACTGTTCTCAAACTGAAGTATCACAAATAAATGAGGCACATACCATCAATACCAAACAATATACAACACTGCCAGGTCTTCGAAGATGATGAGCAAATAAGACAATTCTTAGAAATGGTGGACGAATTTTACGAAATGCATATTGATCAGGAAAATCAAAATGACCCTGCTTGGATAATGCAGGAAGGTGAAGATCCTCAGGAGTTCCAAGATAAGATCGCTAATCATCGTATGTTGGTACTGAAAAATAATTAGATCCCTAAAGGTCTAATTCCTTTGGAGAGATTATTTGATCATGATGATATTCCCTTGAAGTCTACTTTGAAGCTTCAACTTGAAGAGGTTGAATATTGTAATATAGGCACCAAGGAAACTCCTAAGCTGGTAAAAATATCTAAATACTTTCCCCCTAAAATAAAAATCAAATATGTCAAGTTAATCAAGAAGTACAAGGATGTTTTCGCCTAGTCCCTTGATGAATTTAAAACTTATGATACCACCGTAATCGGACACAAAATTCTCCTAAAGAAGGGTGTTAAACCGTTCAGGCATAAGCTTAGATAGATAAATCCCATACTACTGCCTGTGATAGAACAGGAGGTAAAGAAGCTCCTGGATGATAAAATCATTGTTCCACTCAGATACTCTGAGTGGGTAGCCAACCTAGTCCCGGTAAGAAAGAAAAACGGTGAAATCATACTATGTGTAGATTTCAGAAATTTAAACAAATCATCCCTCAAAGATAATTATCCATTACCCAAGATGGACCACATGTTGGAAAAAGTGGTCAGGGAAAATAGAATGTCCATGATTGACGGCTTCTTAGGCTATAATCAAATTGCAGTCCACGAGGATGATAAGGAAAAAACTACGTCACCACCCCATGGGGTACCTTTATGTATGACAAAATGCCATTCAGACTGATGAACGCAGGAGACACGTTCCAACGAGATATGGATATCGCCTTTTTTGGCGAAAGAGATAAGTTTGTAGTGATTTATCTTGATGATCTAACAATATTTTCTAAATCTGATGCAAAGCACCCGATGCACCTCAAATAGACGTTTGAGAAATGTTGAAGATTCAGTTTGTCTCTGAACCCCAAGAAATATCATTTTTCTATGCAGGAAGGTAAAATATTAGGTCACATAGTATCTAGATATGGAATTAAAATCGACCCGAAAAAACGTTGAAGCTATAGATACAATAAATATTCCTAGGAATAGAAAAGAGATTCAATCATTTTTAGGAAAAATTATTTTTTTAAGAAGATTTATCCCAATCTTTGTTGAAATTGTAAAATTGATTACAGATATGGTCAATAAGGACAACGAGGTTAAATGGACAACCGAAGACAAAATGTCATTCAAATGTATCAAGAGAGTTATAGTTGAAGCACCAGTGTTGGTTAGCCCAGATTATATGAAGGAATTCTTGTTTTTCTTATTTTCCTCCGAACACACTATCACGGTCGTGCTCTTACAAAAGAATGATGAATGTTTTGAGCAGCCAATAGCATTCTTTAGTAAAAGTCTCAAGGATTCTGAACTAAGATATGATATACTAGAAAAGCAAGCATATGCAATGTTGAAAGGTCTCAAATATTTTAGAACTTATGTGCTCCATTCTAAGGTAATCGCCTATGTACCAACCAACATTGTCAAAGACATATTAGTTCAAATAGATAGTGATGGAAAAAGAGGCAGATGGTTGGCCAAGATTCAAGAATTTGACCTAGAAGTAAAACTGACCAAACTAGTCAAAGGTCAGGGTTTGGCTAAATTACTAGCCAAATCAAATTTCTGGGCACTTGGGATAAATCATTTACAATCCTATGAAGAGCTTCTAGATATCGAAGAGTTCGATGACTAGATACCTACAACTCAAATCTAAGAGAAATTCTCTTCTTCATCTTGGTGTAAAGACATAGTTTCCTACCTTCTCACTTTGTAGTGCCTAAGTGGTATGACTCCTTCCAAAGCTAGAACATTGAAGTTGCACACAGTAAAATATTGTATCATGGAAAATCAACTATATTGGAAGGACCCTCTGGGTTTCCTACTCAGCTATCTAGTATAATCCCAAATAGAGAGAGTAATAAATGAATTCCACAAAGGAGTGTGTGGAGGGCATCATGCATGGAGAGCAATGACATATAAAATCCTGAGATTTGGATATTATTGACCGAAACTATTTGCTGATGTGAATGCTAAAGTCAGAGCCTGTAACCCCTGTCAACTATTTTTAGGAAAGAAAAAGATTCCCACACTACCTTTGGTCCCAGTTAAAACAAAAGATTTGTTTCAACAATGGGGTCTAGATTTCATCAGTGAAATACATCCGCATTCAAGTGCACAACATAAGTGGATTTTGACCGCTACTGACTATTTAACCAAATGGGTAGAGGCTATTCCAACGTGAAACACAAGAGATACAGTGGTGATCAGTTTCTTGGAAGAAAACATTTTATTAAGGTTTGGCTGTCCTCGGAAGATAGTTACTGATAATTCCCAAGATTTCAAGTCTATGGCTTTGGTAATTTTCTGTTAGAAATACAATATTGTACTAGGGAATTCCACAGCCTATTATCCTCAGGGAAATGTGTTAGACAAATCCTCAAATAAGAGTATAATCACCATAATTAAAAAAGTGTTCACTGATAATAAGAAAGCCTTGGCATGCACAATTGAAATATGCTTTGTGGGCTAATTGGATAGGCACTAAGAGATCAATCGGAGTGTCCCCTTTTCAAATGGTATACAATACCGATGTTGTTCTCCCCATCAATATTGCTCTGCCTGTAATGAAGCTCTAGCAAGATGCCAAGGAAGAGCCAAATCATGTCACCAGGAGAACAAATCAATTGATTGAAATCCAACAAAATAGGGTTGAAGTAGATGAGAATCTCCAGAAATATCAAGATAACATGAAAGCCCTATTGTTATAACCCTAAATTGCACTACCCCTGCTTACCTGGCATCAGGCCAACTCATTGCCCTTCATTGCCAAAGCCATGTTGAACAACTCTTCTAAAAGCTCCTTTTTTAAAAAGAATCCGCTGGCAGGCCCACTACAGCCCACGGGCCCCGCTAGCAGGCCCACTACAGCCCGCGGGGCCCCCGCTAGCAGGCCCACTACAGCCCGCGGATACCTAACAAAGCAAAAAATCAGGGAAGTTTCCGTCGGGACGAAGAGCTTTTTGTCAGTTAACTGGAACTCCAAGCCATGCATGGCCGAGAGTTCGCCAAAAACCCTAGCTCCTTCTAGCCTATAAAAGGAGGGGTAGGGGTACTATTCAAAGGAGGAAAATCATAGTAAAGAAACTCTGCCAAATTGCCAAGCCAGTTTTGTCCCAACCCTTTAGCTTTGCCTCAAGCTTTAGGAGAAACTCAAGAAGCAGCAGTTGGAGGACAAAAGGAAGAGGAAGAGCCCAGGATCAGGATCGTGGAA
>ML792472.1:318941-335482 GCA_009831015.1 Picea engelmannii | reverse complement strand
TGGTGAAAGGAAATTCACCTAAATGATTGCCTCCATCTAGTTCGAAAAAGAGATGATGAAAAGAAATTCATTAAATAATTGCCCTCATCTCAAGCGTTTAAATGCAAGATTACAAAATGAAGTGGTGAAAATAAATTTAATTTGGGAATTAGATAACTTCACTGGGGTACTGAATAGGCTCGCTGGTAGTGAAGCAATGTCTACGATATCTGCAAGGTTGTTATACATGTATTATAATGTACTCTGGTAGTTAGTCTTCCTCTTGACAAGATTTACATCCTAATCCGACCAAGGACTCCCAAATTAAATCATTAAAATCACTTTGCCTTGACACGAATGAGATCAAACAGAGTCTGATAGATAGGTTAAGGTTGTTTTGATTATCTTGAACAAATATGAATACAGTTTCAGGGGAGAGAAATTTCAAATGGCCTAACCAAAAGTCACGATTTGATGTGTTTTGAAGGTTTTCTAAGTTACAGGTGAAACTCTTTTCTCAGTGCGTTACTTTTATGAAAATGTTCCACAAAATGCAGTAATGACTCCATTTACCCAATAAAGGAACTTAGTCTACTATTCTTTGTGACTCGCAGGGAGACACGATCCCTAGATGGAGCCTCTGTTGAAACATATATATATATTTTAAACTTTAGACTTAGATAAGTTTCATTCTTGTTTAAATAAGGACAAACACACACTTGAATATCACCGTTGATGAAGCCTTTCGTTGAATCTAATGATCTGAAATCCTTAAAAGTTATGGAGCTGCCCACTCATTAAAAGGTCAAATCACCAACGGATACTTTTGAAATGTCAGGTTTCAGGGTTTCGCGATACTAACAGTCCAACATGTAAGAACTCCAAAGTCCCGATATACAAAGTCGCGAAACTATCTTAAGTTAAAATGGGTTAATTAAATGATTTAAAAAAGATTAACAATATTTAAAACTTATTGCAATTTCGTGTTTCGGGGATCCTGCCTCGAACGACAACCGAAGTTTTGATACTTGAAATCGCGAAACCCTTGAATTTAATCTCGATTACTTAAAGGGTTAAAAGTGATTAATATTAATTAATCAATCGCGATTTTGTGATTTGGAGAACATAACTCAAACTTGTATAGAATTTCCCAAGACCCGAAACCCCAAAATCTTTGAGGTTATTCATTATTAATTAAAAGGGTTAAATGCAATTAAACTTAATTAATCACATCGTGATTTCAAATTTTGTAAGTTATAGCTCAGGCTGTTATAAGATCTCCCGAGAGCCGAAACACTGAAATTTACTTAATGATAACTATGATTAATCGATGCTTAAACAAAGATTATCTCTTAATTAATACATCGCTTAATGATGACTCAGATAGTTTCAAATTTCATATGTTCTTTTCCTGAGCATGTACCACCAAACAAATGCCATTAATAATACCTTTATGAAAATCATTCCAAATAAGATTTTGAGCCACCGCTTAAATATGATTCATTAAAGAAAGTAAATACTCTATCAGTGAAGGTATTGGTTGATCGATGCGATTAAAGGAAAAGGGGTGCAAATTTGAATTTCATTATTCTTTTTACTGAGCCATAAGTTTTTCCAGCTAAAGGATTTTTACGCCTTTCATGTGGTAGATAATAGAGTTCAAATGCTTGATACCATGGTTCCACGGAAAGCACCTAAAGCGACTGGTGAAAGTTCGAGCCAGAACATAGATGTTCTCTCTGACACCTCACCCAGAGGCATAGACAACGTCAAATCCTGGACACAAGTATTGAACATATTACAATATGAATTGGTAAATTTCCCAGATGATTCAAGTGACAATGCAAAAGAGAACATATCTATCAAATACAAAATTGTTGCTCAGTCAGAGATACAAAAGATAATGACAAGGCCTAAGCTCTTTCCCTATAATGATATTATTTGTTGGGCGTTGGACCATGCAGATATCCCAACCATAACTATTTTCAATTCACAAAAGGTCGCAATTGGGTATTTTAGACCAGAACATCTGCAGGTGATGTACAAATTGTCTCTGGTATCTAGTTTCGTTTACAATGCAAAATTCCTAGAAGAATTCAACAAGAAGGAATGCAACCAATACGGAAAAAACCATTCTGATTTAATTAAAGACTGGTATTCTCTCCCTGAGAAGTTCAAATCCGATTCCCATGGTATATACCCAGTTTCCACACTAGAACCTCAAATAATGTACATATCAATGATGCTGTGTAGGCTCTACGGGAAGGAAAACACAACTCATTTCTTTTTACAGTGGGTACCTATTATACACACAGTAGCAGAAGCATACTCTTTTGATTGGATAAAGATATTGTCGAATAGTTTAGTTCAAGATATTACAAGATATCAGTCACTAAGAGCCAAAGGGAAACTAAGCTAATTTTTCACGTCGGCTTATATTATGGACACCATCTGTTTCATGACGCCTTTTTCGCTAATGTATTGGAGATGGACTCCAAATAATGTCGAACCCATACATATCTATCATTCGAAGATTTGGGAAGAAAAGGAAACATAATTCCTTTATGAGGTCTGCAACTGGGTAGTGGTGCCGATGAACACCACCATATATGGCTATCCCCCTCCCATAATTTCAGACAAAATTGTGACTAACCTAGGTAGAATAGAAGACTGGTATATCGAGGAACACTTCTCCTACATTAGGGTTTTTGGTTGTTCAGTTCCTCCATATGCTCTGCCACAATTTTTACCAGACTGACTAGTGTGCCGAGAGGTCACACGATAAACTAGGCTTGGTGGGATTAACAAGGAGCTCAAAGTGGTATAGAAAAAGGTATGGCTCTCTTTTCCTCTGTAGATTGGTACATTGTCTCTACTAGATTTCGATCACTCTAAAGTAGAGGCCATAGACTTGGAATAAATAAAGTTGGTCAACATTGAATTCAAGAATCATGACCCACAGAAGGTCATGGGTAATCACATGGCCAACTACAATTTAAAAAGGTATGAACATGAGGATTCTCCTCAAGACGATATTTTCTAAGGAGTAAGATCCTATCCAGATGTCTTGAGTTGGGTTCGAGCTCTGCCACTCGATAAAATGATTGAGTTTTATGACTTTGAGAGGCATCAAAGAAGTAGTCTCCCTAAAGTATTACAAGGAGGAACCCTGACGTCTACAACTACACAACAAATGGAGACTCGAATCTCAGAAGTAGTAAGCTCCAGCGGACAAGAAAACCGGGAAAGCTTGGAGAAGACTAAGGTGTCTACCCAGAAAGAAGATATCCCATCGACAAATATATCAGGTGAGCAAGAAAAGATCAAGCAGAGACACTAACAAAGGAGGGAGAAGAAGGATCACTGATTTCACTAGATAAATAAAATACAAATGCGGTCGAGAAATAGTCGTCCACCGAAATCAGAATATCTATCCAGTTCATCACGCCGTTGAAATTCACCAGAGGGAATCCAAATGCAGAGGTAATATTCATAGAGGAATTCACACCCATTCCGGTTGAAGAGTTGCCTCCTTCTAATTTCTTGTTCAACAAGAAAAGGAAGGCTACGGTGAAGAGAGAAATACACCAAAGGGAAGGTTCAATTGTCAAAATACACAAGGTGTTGATTGATGGAGAAGCCTTAGAGGAGGTAGAGTTTGCTAAAGAAGTAGTGGGTTCATTGGGGGATTTTGCAACAACCAACCAGTTTTCAGTCAGAAATTTAAAAGAGTAATTGAAGCAGAAAGATCTGCAAATAATCCAATTGCAGAATCAAATGAAGACTGTAGAAAAGAATTTCCAGAGCGAGGTCAACAAGGACCTCGAGAATATTAGAGCTAGTGACAAACAAGAAATCCAACAGCTAAAATCCAGCGTCGAGGAGATGCACAAAAATATACAGGTGAGCCAGGGATGAGCCACCCAACAGGATGAGTTGGTAAGGAAACTACAAGCCAAGGTAAGATCTACCGAAAACATGATTGTAGATATAATAATGTTCCAAGCTCGGGCTTTGGAAGTGCGAAAGGAACTGGAAGCAACACAACAAATCCTTCTCACTAAGGTTGAAACTGTTCAAGATCATTTTTGGGTGATAGATCAAGAATTAAATAATATTTGTTTAAGAGAGAGAGAGAGGCTATTTCTGCCCGGGCTACCTTCCAAGAAGTAGTTGTGTCGTCAGCAAAAGGAGTAGCTATGACTTTCAAGCTTGGGAATCTAGGATAGCTGAAAGCAGGAAAATGGATAAGGAAGTGAAGGAGTTTTGTGAAGAGGCTTTCCACTCACTCAACAAACAATCATTAGGCCTTGATAAAGAAGATAGATCTTGAGTACTGGGACAGATTAACATAACAAAACATCAACTTGACCTTAAGACAAATATGGAAGAGGCTCAGGTCGAAATCTCACAAATAAAATAGGTTGATATTATTTAGATAAATAGATGGCTAGTGAAGCCTAATCTGCAATTACAATCTATATTTTTAGAAGATAGACGAATGGGAGGAAGATTTCCTCAATTGGAAAAGAAATTATATATTTTTGAAGCTAGTAATTTAACAGAGCCCTCCAGGATGGTGGCGCAATTTGTGAGCAGATGTATCAAATGTATTGAGAAAGGAAAAGGTAGCACTGCTGGAAAAAATAAGATGACTTGTGTACATTATCCATTTCAGAGCTGGAGGACTAGAGAGAAAAATGCCTCTGCCAGCATAATGAGGAGACTGACAAAAAATATGTAAGTGAAGCGTTTCACATTTTATATTTTGTAATTTTTACTATTTTAGAAATAAGGGGAATTCCAATCGTTTAAGGTTGATAATCTTTTGTATAAATATAACTTTATAAGGTTAAGCACAGGCTACTTCTTTCCATATTGTAACTAAGAAAACTCATTGTTTGTGAGTATTAATACAAGTGCAGACAGGGATTCCAAATTTTGTGTTGTTTGAGTTATGTGCCCTCTTTGTATTTCATATCTTTTGTTCTCTTTAAGTCATTCCTGAACAAATGAATGATATAATTTAGTACAACAACTACTGTGATTACTTTTCATTATTATTTAATTAGCAAGAAGTTTTTCCTTTGGATTTGCTATCAGTAAATACAAGACATGCTTGTTATTTGGATTACTACATCTTATATTCTTTCAGGGGTGATTTCTACAATTCCTTCTACTATAAACAAGGTAAGACTCTTCTGTCATTGACGCCTTAGTTTGTTTAATATTTTTTTAATTATCTTCTCCTCTTTCAATTTGATAAATTGACTCAGATGACGAAATACGACCTCTGCTCTGTTCAGATATTAATTTCAATTGAGGATTTCACTTTTACACAACTAACGGAAGAAAAATCACTTTTAAAACCAACTTTCCTTAATTCCTGATGCCTGACATTATTCTTTGATCCTTAAATTTAATCTTAGGAACAACAGAAACGTCATGTTGTACATGAGTCTAGGCCTCATAGTGTTATTATTACTTTGAACATGAAATTGTATTGGATACCCGAGGCAGTCCCACCTAGTGGTATTTCCTTGATCTCTGCTAAGCAATGCAGGAAGGTCATCTCTTAGACATGGAAGTTTGTCTTCTTCATGATTCGCTCTTAGAATAAGCGAAAGATCACAACCACATATAGGGTCTTTGCATCTGACCTCTCCATACAACAGAAGCAAGTAGATAAGGTCGTGGAAGAATACTCAGATATCTTCTCCTCACCTACCAAGGTATGTCTGCACTGTCAGGTCAAGCACCCCATCGATCTAACCCCTGACGCACCGCTTCCCAATGGGCTAGTCTATCGTTGTTCTTTGTTAGAGAATGAGGAGATCAAGCAGTAGATCCAAGAACTACTCCATAAGGGGCACATCCATCTGAGCACATCACCTTGAAGGAGCCCAATCATGCTGGTACAAAAGAAATATGGAACATGGCGACTCTGCATTGATTACCAGGCTCTGAATAAAATCACAGTCAGAAACCGATACCTGATTCCCTGAATTGATGATCTCCTTGATCAACTCATGGGGGCCAAATGCTTCAGTAATATTGATCTGAAGTCTGGCTACCACCAGGTCCTGATAGAATAGACAGATGTATGGAAGACCACCTTCAAGTCAAAGGAAGGCCTTTTTGAATAGTTGGTCATTCCCTTTGGTTTGAAAAATGCTCCAGCCACTTTCATGAGGATGATGGAAAATATCCCACAACCATTCACCAATACTTTTGTGGTGGTGTATCTGGATGACATTCTCACTTACAAAAAGACTTGGGTTGAACACTTGCAACATATTCAGTAGGTTCTACACATCTCGCGACAACACAAGCTATACGCCAACTTTGAAAAATGCTCCTTCGGCATGGACAAGCTCCATTACCCAGGCTACATCATTGATCAACATGGCGTACATGTGGATCCAACCAAGATCCAAGTCATCTGTGACTGGATAGCCCCAACCACACTCACTGAGCTTCAGAGCTTCTTGGGCCTTGCCAATTTCTATTGCAGATTCGTGTTGGGATTCTCCCATATTGCATGGGCCCTCATCCAAATAACTAGGGGTGGTGGTAAGGAAGAATTTGCATGGGGACAGTCCCAAAAATAAGCGTTCGATGATTTGAAGCAACACTTGTGATCATCCCCAATACTTTCACTACCAGACCTGCAACAACCCTTTGAGATCGAGACGGATGCTTCAGACTATGTTGTGGGCACTGTTCTCACTTAGCATGGCCACCCCATGGCCTATCATAGTGAGACACTATCAGATGTTGTCCATAAGTACCCTACTTACGACAGAGAAATGTACTCCATTATGCAAGCCTGCTGCTAGTGGATACATTACATTCTTGGGAAGGAGATAGTCATCCACACTGATCATAAGCCACTGCAGTTCATGTAGACACAAGGAAAATTACAGAATGACCGCCATCAAAAGTGGTCCACATACTTGCAACAATTCCACCTCAACATCAAGTATAAAATATGAAGCACCAATCACGTCGTTGATTGCGTCAACAAACTTCCAGTCACGAGACTCACCATGGTGCTAGAATCTTGTGGCCATGAGACCTTTGGATGGCCCCAACTCTATGAGACAGACCCATACTTAGCCACCACTTGCCAAATGTTGGGTGAAAATGCAGTTGTCGATAATTTCCATATTCACGATGGGTTATTGTGTCGTCTGGGACATATCTGTGTTTCATTAAGCCAGCGAGCGGAGATGATCTAGGAATCCCACTACAGTCGGGTGGCATGACACTTCAATGTCGAAAAGACAGTGGAGATTCTACATAAACATTTCTACTAGCCGAAACTTCGACAGGAGGTCAACAAGTATATCAGGTCCTGCACTGCATGTGCTATTTCCAAACCGACCACTAAGAAACAGGGTCTGTACACCCCTCTTACTACTCGTGATAGTCCATGGGAATCCATATCAATGGACTACATGTCGGGCCTCTCGTCCACCAAGAAGGGAAATGACTGTGTTTTTGTGGTTGTTGATCGCTTTTCTAATATGGCGATTTTGGTTGGCTACAAGAAGAACATCACAACAAAGACCATTGGCAAGCTCTTCTTTGAATGATTCTGGGTACATTTTGGAATCCCAAAAACCATTGTCTCATATAGGGACAGTTGATTTCTTATCACATTTTGGTCGAGCCTCTGGTCACTGCTGGACACGAAGCTCACCAAATTCACGACCTTCCACCACCAGACAGATGGCCAAACCGAGGTCGTAAATCGAATGATTGTGCATATCCTTCACATGTATAATTCAAAGCACCCTCATACATGGGATGAGAGACTTCCCTATGTCCAACATAGCTACAAATGAGCCCTTCATAGCTCAATCGGCCACAACCCCTTTCAGGTAGGGTTGGGATTCCAACCATTGGGTCCCATCGATGTTGCACTTCCCCTTGCGGTCACCTTGACCAACTCATCTCCCGCTCCAAGTGAAGCTAACAAACCATCCGGTTCATTGAGAGAATCCAACACATACGCCAACAGGTTCAGGATATCCTACAGAAGTCCAATGACAAGTACAAGCAACGCCATGATCAACATCAGGTGCCACATAAGTTTCAGGTGGGCAACAAAGTTTGGTTTCACTTGCAGAAAGAACGCCTTAAAGGACCCCATCGGAAGCTTCACCCACTTTGTTATCAGTCGTACACCTTCACCAAGGTCATGGGGGATAATTCTTTTGATATCAACATTCCTCCTTTCCTTGGCCTACACCCAGTCTTCAACGTGGATCTCCTTCGCCCTTATTTCCCACCATTATTGGACACCTCAGAAGTAGCAAAACAGTTGACAATAATAGAGCTCAACCCCGAATTCATACAACAGGAATCCAGTGATAATATTGTGGACACACCGATCAAAGGAACTCGATAGCAAAGGATCCAGCTTTATTGAGTCATCAAAGCAGGGCAGCTCCTCCACCAAGGCAAGTGGCTCGCCTGGGGCCAAATTCAACATAAATTTCCTCATCTGATGGGGGAACTCAATGCAATGGAGACCATTGATTTCTAAGGAGGGAGGATTGATCTAGTTGGATATCGGTGTCCACCCACCTTTTCCAATTGGCTCAAAACAGTTTTCTAACAATTTTGGTAATTTACTATTTTTAGCATTTTTTCACTTCTGGAGCCGTTTTGAGGCCCTAAACGATGGTTTTTTTTTCGGGAAAAAGGGGAGAAATAAGGAGGTTCCTTTGATATTTCCTCAAAAATGAATCTCCTCAATGATTCCTTTCCAACGGGTTATCATACGCCTAAAACAAAGATCGTATGCAAAAGTTACGACCCCAGGAAGTTGATGTACTAACTTATCCAAACAGGGCCCACATGACTTTTGGCGCTTCATCTCTTAGGGTTAGGTTTTTGCATGTCTAGGGTTTTTGGCATTCTTTTTTTTTGTAAAAATGTTTTTAGATCCTCATTGTAATCATCTTCTTGGGAATGAGTGCAACCGTCACATCTCTTCTTAGAGATAAGCCACCACCATTCCAGCAAGCTTGTCTCCGCTGCATTTTACAGTTTCAGCTTATTTCCTTATTGAATAGAAAACCGATTTTACTGTATCTCTGTTATTTTTTGTTAATCACCTGTTAGTAATATGTATTCATTTCGTTTTTCTCATAAAATATGGATCAAAGATAGTAAAGGAAATTACTCGAACAATGTTAATGGATTCCAGGTTGACAGATGTTTTTTGGACACATGCAGTGCACACAACAATTCACATTCAAAACATAGTAATTCTCAGAAACAACAATGAAAAAACTCCTTACGATCTATGGAAAGGAAGACCAACAAATGTGAAGCACTTCAAAGTCTTTGGAAGAAAATGTTATATCAAAAGAGAAGATGGTAGAATGAGAAAGTTTGATTTGCATGTAGACAAAGGCATACTTGTTGGTTACTCAAGTATAAGGAAAGCATACAAATGTTACAATCTAAGGCTCAACAAAGTTGTGGAAAAATTCAATGTAATGGTTGAAGATACATGTGGATGAAAATTAAAGGAAGAAGAAAAAGAGTCAATGGAACATGTTTATGAAGAAGAAGAAAAGGATGAAGAAGAAACAGAAGGGGAAGATGATGAAGATCAAATAGAAGTAGAAGAGAAAGAACAACGAGTACCTACAAAGACACCTAGAAAACGAATACATAAGAATCATCTGTCAGATCAGATTATCGATGCCAAATATGCAGGAGTTGAGACTAGAAGAAGAATTCGTTCACCAGAACAACTAGACCTAGCACTCTTATCTTCTATTGAACCAAACAGTTTTGAAGAAGCCAATGAGTATGAATTATGGATAAAGGCCATGGATGAAGAATTGGATCAGATAGAGAAGAATGACACTTGGGAATTGGTTTCAAGACCAAGGTACAATAATGTGATCGACACAAAATGGGTCTTCATAAATAAATTGAATGAATATGGACAAGTTAATAGGAACAAAGCTAGATTGGTATGTAAAGGATATACACAGGTTGAAGGTATTGAATTTGAAGAGACATTTTCCCTAGTTTCTAGAATGGAAGAAATCAGATTGATACTATCTTATGCATGTTCAAAGAATATTAAAGTGTATCAGATGGATGTGAAATCATCTTTTATGAATGGAGAACTAGAAGAAGTCTACAGTGAACAACCAAAAGGATTTCAGTTATCAAAAAATGAATATTATGTTTTCATATTAAAGAAGGCCTTGTATGGTCTCAAATAGGCCCCTAGAGCATGGCATTCCAGACTAGAGATATACTTACAACAACAAGGGTTCAAGAAAGGAAATGAAAACAACAACTTCTACATCAAGGTAACTCAAGATAGTATTTTATTCATTGAATTTTATGTTTATGATATTATTTTTGGAAGTGATGATAACTAGTTGAGCTAGAAATTTGCAAAGGATACGCATAATGAATTTGAAATGTCATTACTTGGAGAACTATCCTTCTTTCTGGTTCTTCAAATATGTCAAAGAAACCAAGGCATTTTTATTTCTCAAACCAAGTATATCAGAGAAATGCTAAAGAGGTTCAGAATGGAAGATTGCAAACCAGTCAATACTCCGATGAAAACCAGTTGCAAGTTAAGTAAATATGATGATTCAAAGTCTACATATTAGAGGCAATACAGGTCAATGATTGGTAGATTACTTTATGTGACAACATCCAGACTAGATGTAATGCAGGAAATTAGACAGGTGGCAATATTTCAAGCAACACCAAAGGAATCACATGCTCTAGAAGTAAAGAGGATATTCAAATATCTCAAGGGTACATAAGAGTTTGGATTATGGTATCAAAAAGGAAATGATTTATCACTTATTACCTACACAGATGCAGATTGGGTAGGTTGCATCTGTGTAGGCAATAAGTGATAAATCATTTCACAAGTTCTATAAATGAAACAAAATCTGACAGATATACAGGTTGAGTATAATGAGCCCATTCCAATCTATTGTGATAATACAAGCACCATCAGTATCTAAAAAAACCCGATGATGTACTCCAAAACAAAGCACATTCCAATCAATTATCACTTTCTATAGGAATAGGTTTCATATAAGAACATCATAGTTGAATATGTGGGAACAAAAGAACAAGTGGTAGATATCTTTACAAAACCACTTCTAAGGGAAGCCTTTGAGTATCTTCGCCAGAGACTCGGAGTAATTTGTACTCCCAAATGAATTCTTTTGAATTCTTATCGTATATGTCTTATATTTACACAAGGAAGCACCATAAAGAGGAAATTTCAGGTTGAGGGAGCAGTTTCAGGAAGAGTTCAGTCAGGGGAAGCAACCCCAAGGACGGTTCAATTAGGGGCAGAAGCCCCGGACGGGAAGTTACCTCTTCTATTGATGTCAAAGGGGGAGAGATTTATCAGATGCAGGATAGAGAGTTAGATGCTTGGAGAGAGAGCACATATGCATGGTTCCAGGGGGAGTGATGGTCACAGGGGGAGCATGAGTGATATAACTTCAGTATTGCATCATAGTGTTTCCATCATTGCCAGAGTGGAAGATTGTTGATTAATTGGGTTGGTTGTCATTGATTTCAACCCTTGAATCAAGACTGGTAGCAAATTCTGGTAGCCCCAATAGTATGATTAAGGGACTTCAATTTGATTGATGTATAATGGTATGAAGTTTAATATATTTGTAGGTAAGACTATTCTAGATGGATAGTACATGTCATTCCATTTCTGGTGATATGTGAAACATCACATAACTCCTCACGGTTAGAGAGTTATGGCTTGGTGAAGTTGGAGAACTCTCATGAGTTATCTAGAAGGTCAAAGAAGTCGAATTAATTCTAGAAGCTCCTAGAAGAAGTTGACTAGTCAAGTGGGTGAAACTAGGAGTTAGTCATGGGTTAAGTTGTTGCAATAAGAAAATAATTAAAAATAATTTAGTTGCAACTAGAAATGGATAATTTACTATTTGTAGCAAAGTGAGTTAGAAATGGGCTAGCCCTAAAAGAAGGAAATTGGGTTAATTTGGTTAGAAGGTAACCCCTTGAGGAAGCTACATGGAAGTATAAATAAGAGAGAAAGGATCTCCCATTGGAGCCTATTGAATATCATTGAATATCTATTTTTTGAAAGGTTATTTGGGCAGACATTATTGATAGAGAAAAAGTGTGGAAAAAAATCACGGTAGGAAAATCGCAGCAGAAAAACCATGGAAGAAAAATTGAGGTAGAAAAATCGCAGCATAAAAACCGCGAAAGAAAAAGTGCGGCACAAAAATCGCAGCATCAGATTCATGGTAGTAGAATCGCGATAGAAAAACCGCAACAATAGAATGCTACAAGAAGAAAAATGTATGGTTTTCATATGTGTAGTGTTGAATCTATGAATATGGTTGAGGTTTTGCCTTGTAAATCTATTGGATGCCCTCTTGGAAGTTTAGGGATTGTTGTACAGTTGATCTAAGGTAGATCTATTGAAGTTTAGTATTGTTTCATGTTTGAGGGATTTTGGTTGAGGTATGTTGTTGAAGTTATTGGTACAAATAGAGGTTGTATAACAGTGAGGTTCTAGCACATGGTTTGAGTTACAGACATGTGGTATAGTGTTTGAGGTACATGTGATTATATGAGATTAGTTGATGAGTATACAATGACAGGTTTCTCAGTGACAAATTTGACAAAACAGGTTGTGAAGTGACATATTCAATTTTTATATTTGGCACTTATATTTCAAGGCAGTTGGATGGGGCAAAGATAGGTGGTTGTAGCCACC
Organism: Picea engelmannii; assembly: GCA_009831015.1. Classification (NCBI taxonomy): domain Eukaryota; kingdom Viridiplantae; phylum Streptophyta; class Pinopsida; order Pinales; family Pinaceae; genus Picea; species Picea engelmannii. The sequence goes on along the minus strand of ML792472.1, from coordinate 322,719 downwards.
TTCCTGTTGTAGCCGAAGAACATAGGGGGTTGTATTATCCTTCTAGTTATAGCCATAGAATTGAGGATTTGGATCTTCCCTCAGGTTGTAGCCTAAAAATAGAGGGTCAGAGCCTCCTTCTAGTTGCAATTGAAAAATAAAGGAAGTTGGGTCTTCCAATGAATTTAATTCTTAAAGACACATAAGAAAAAACATTCCATGGTTTTCTCCTGCATTGGGTTTCCATGTAAAATACTAGTGTAATGTTTATGTGTGTGATTACTCATTGTTAATGGTTTATTTATTCTACACATGATTGGTTGATATTGATAAATTGATCATAAATATAAATAACATTTATACATTGTGGTTAAAGATGATTATAATTTCTCTATTACTGATTCACCCCCTCTGAGTAATCCAACATGGAGGTTGTTTCATGTAGATTTATTCTTGCAAATCCCCATGCAAGAAGGTTCATTTGAAATCCATCTAATGGACCTCCCATTTATATGAGGCTGGAAGGGATAGAATTAGGCGGATGGAATTCATTTTGGATATAGGGGAAATTTTTTCATTATAGTCAATTCTTTCAAATTGGGAGAATCCTTTGGAAACTAATCTAGCCTTGTGTCTATCAAAAATTCCATATGATGCATACTTATTTCTATAGACCCATTTACATCTGATAAGTTTTCTTTTTTTTGGAAGAGGTACAAGATCCCAAGTATTGCTTTCCATTAAAGAATGCTACTCTTCATTTACTGTTGTATCCCAATATAGATGACCTAAATATTCTACAAATGTCTTTGAATCACGAGTCTCTGAAACTTGAGCCAGAAACGAATAGGCTTTCTATAATTGTGAATGATTATGATGTTGATTTGAAGTATCACTGGCAAGTTCACATGTTACTTCTTGTGTTGAATGGACCCATCTATGAAGCAGTGGTGTTGGTGTAGATTCATGTTCACTGGAATTGTCTGGAGAAAGGTGAGCAGGCGAAGGTGTATTTCCATCCTCACTATCATCATCTGAAGAAGAGGAAACTAGAACATGAATGGAAGAAGGAAAAAAACACCGAATATAGCTCGCATGACAAAGAAGGCACAAATGTCGAATTAGGATCGCATGCGAAGAGATTTTCATAAAATTTAACATCTCTTCTAATAATAATTTCATTGGAGTGAGGTTGAAGAAGTCTGTAACCATTGATATCTTTAGAATATCCAACAAAAATACACTTCTCACTTTTAGGCTATAAATCTTTCCTTTTCTCATCAAGATTGTGAACCTATGCTATACTACCAAATACAAGGAAGTGACTTACATATGGCTTAAGTTTATTCCATGCTTCTTCCAATGTTATTTTTTTTAGAGCCTTAGTGGCAGTGATATTTACTATGTAATTTGTACAATTAATGGCCTCCTCCCAATAATTAAGACTTAATCCCTTAGATTGTATCATACAATTAGCCATTTCTTTTAATGTGCAATTATTTCTCTCAACAACACCATTTTGTTGTGGTGTAGATGGGACAATGTGTTGCATTTGGATTCCCTATGTAGTGTAGTAACTTGTAAAATTGTTGTTCACATATTTTACTCCATTGTTTTTTCTTAACCTTTGAAGTAAATGTCCATATTTGTTTTCTACAAGGGCCTTGTAGGCCAAAAATTTGTCAAAAATTCTCTTTTAAGCTTTAATAAGTAAACCCAAGTGCGTATGGAGAAGGCATCATTGAAAGTTAAGAAATAATTGCACCCAAAAAAAGAAGGAGAAGAAAGAGAACCACGTAAGTCACTATGAACAAGCTACAAAGGGCTCGAGGCATGCCAAGAGGCACATTTGTCAAAATCTCCCAATGATGTTTTCCAAGAAAAAAACTGGCACAAACACCATCTCTGTAATGTTGACAAAGTGTCCTCAGACACACAATTTTATTGATAAGGAAAAAGTTATTACAATATGAAGTGAGAACTCATAATCTACTCCTCAACCTCACTTGAAGAAGGAGCTAGTTTATATAGCTCAACTCTAAACTAAAAACTAGGAGAAGAACCAATCACATAATCACATGAGTATGATAGGTGTCCTTTACATAGAGGCTAGGTGTCCTTATCCTAACAAACTAGAATAAACTAATTTCTTAAAAACAATTAATCTAGAAAATACTTAGACTATAAAACTTTAGGATTATGAGGCTAACAATCCCCCCTTTAATCCGAAAGTTCATTTTTACAAATACCAAGTTCATCTTTGAACTTAGTGAGCTTTATTCTACCAAGAGGTTTGGTAAAAGTATATGAATTTTGATCTTCATATGAATAGAAGTGAGGCTTGATGATGTCTTTGATGATGAGCGATCTGATGAAGTGGTACTTGGTGTCGACATGTTTAGTATTTGAATGAAATATTGGATTGTTGGCCATATTTATTGTTGATTGACTGTCGATCAATAAGGTAGATGGTGATTTCTGAGTTTCACCAAGATCCTGTAAAATTCCACATAGCCATACAATCTCACATGCTGCTTCCCAAGCTGATATGTACGCTGCCTCTGTTGAAGAATCTGCAATTGTTGTTTTCTTTTTACAATTCCAAGATACTGTTGATGAACCCATATTCATTAAATAACCTAAAGTGGATGTTTTATCATCAATGTCACATGCAAAATCAATATCTGGATATCCAACAAGTGTAAACTTTTTGTTCCTTTTGTAGAGAAGACCAAAGTCTTTTGTACCTTGAATGTATCTTAGTACCCTTTTTGCTGAATTCTAGTGAATTTCCCTTGGTTCATGCATAAACCTTGAAATTATACTGATTGAATATGACAAATATGGTCGAGTATTTGTCAAATAAATGAGACTTCCAACCAATTTCTTATACTTTGTATTTTTACCAATTCCCCCCCTTCAAATTTTGAAAGTTTTAATTTTTGCTCCATGGGGGTAAGAGAAGGTTTACAATCTTCCATGCCAAATTTCTTTAACACTTCAGTGGCATACTTAGTTTGACTAAGGAATATTTGGTTAGGATGTTGAGATACTGCAACTCCAAGATAATAATGAAGTGTCCCTAAATCAGTCATTTTGAACCCTTCTTTAAGTTCTTCCTTAACCTGTTTGATGCGTGCTTCATTATTTCCTATTATGATTAAGTCATCAACATAGAGTACAAGTATCACCATGTGCTTATCTTGCATTTGAAAATACTATTAGGATATTTAGACACTTAGGAGTTAGTTAATATCTACTTGGTCTAATGTGTCTTTAGGTAAATGTGTATTTATTTAGTATGCATTAGTATGCATTTGTAGTTAAGAAATCTGACAATCATGATATGTTCCCGACATAGAGTGATCTGACGGTTCATACTCTCCTCAATCTTAACAACCATTGATCCATGGCTTAACACCTGATTGGTCCATGATATCTATTTAAATAGCATGGCGGGTCATTTGCCGATGATCGATTGTGAGAAAATCTCTTGTAAAATCTCTCTATAATATTTTTCTTTTGCATTAATAAATTGCTCCAAGTGGTCACGTTGACTGGGGCTGTGGATGTTTCCCCGTAGTGTTTTTACCACGTGAAAACATCGGTGTGTTGATCTTTGATCTGGTTATGTGAGTGGTTACTGAAGGTGTTTTTCCTCTGTTGGAATACTTTTGTTGTCAAACATGGTATTAGAGTGTAAAATCCTCCTCGTTACGACAACCACTTTAATAACAGGAGCCAAATTTTATTTATTTTTTTTATTTATTTTTTTTTTTTTATTTTTTTTTTTTTTTTT
>ML792472.1:282274-307131 GCA_009831015.1 Picea engelmannii | reverse complement strand
CTTTGTGCGACGTGCCCTTCAGGATGCACCACGTGCTCCAAGGGTGCCACTCGCCAACTGGACTGATTGGTAGACCTCTATAACCCCTGGAGTCAACACTCCACCAGGTGAACTTGTAGGAGACTAAGGGTTCTAAGGAATAATGCCCCCGCCTTATTGCGCACCCCTTAGAATCATCGTGAGCGATTGTCGCAGTCTTCCCTCACAGCATCGTGGATCCTCTCGAACTAGGTAATCGTTAACCTACAGATCGAGCCACGATGGGAGTGCTAGCAGGCGGTGGCAGGGATGCTGTCCACCCCTCTCCCTCAACCTCTCTGCAAATCATGTGTGGCCCCTTTACTCCATATGTGAGTCTGGTCGGCAAGCTATCATCAGCCTGCATCACCAACAATCATGTCAGAAATGTCAACATCAAATCATCAAATCAAATGAAACATCATAGTAAACATATCAACCCAAAAGCACACTCCCTGACTCAGTTCGGAGTCCAAGGGGGTTCTACCGATGCCTCTGCATCCTCAAGGTCAAAAACCCTGCACACTCAATAAAACGCAGTCAATAGCACCCGTCTACATCAAATAGTAACACATCATGTTATCTGTCAATCACATCATAATCACCTATAAAAGGTCTAACATCATAAAGGTCCAGATCACTTGCGATCAAGTGTCCTCAAATAATAAGTGTTCTCAGTGCGCCAGAGCGGGATGTTACAGTAAGCTAACCGAGATCTAACCCTTGTTGTCATCGGGAAGAGAAATTTTTTTCTTGTGTGAAAACAATTTTTTTTTAGAATGCTCTCCAAGGATGTGAAAAGAGTTTTTTTTTAGCACTCTCTCCAAGGCCGTCTTCAACAACAACAACACCCCCAATCCTCTTCCTAAAAAATACAATATGTTTTGCTAGACCATTTGGTTAAAAGTTGCCTTATTAAGTAAGAGGTCTTGAGTTTAAGTCTTTCTTTTGTTACTTTTTTTTGAAAAAGTTCATGCTCAAATTGTAAAGTGTATTTCAATTCAAGTATAAAAGTGAATCACTAAAAGTAGCTTTAATATTTTATTTTAGAGTTATTTATTTTGCATGCAGCTTTTCTTTTATAAAGTAACTTCATTGTAAAAATGATCCCCACTTCTCTTTATAAAAGTGGGTCACTTCATAAAGAAATTTACACTATCACGTGGTCCTTTGGTTACCGTTTATGCCTTTTTAAAAAAAAACATAACTCTCACATATGAAGTCCGTTTTCAGTGCCATTTTTTTTTAAACCACATAACTTTTCAAGATATTTCCATCCAGATCATCAGTTTCAGTTTTTAAATTCATATTATTTTCATATTTAATATGGCTTCTATGAGTAATCTCTTGCTTACCAACACCAACTACTTCCAATGGAAATCTCATATGGAAGATTTATTAAGAAGTAAAGGCTTGTACCAAATTACCTTGGGAAAGGAAAAAGCACCCACTGATGATGATAAGAAAGTGATATGGGCTAATAGGAGTGACAAGGCACATGGACTAATCAGAATGTCCATCTCTCTTGATTTAAGGTTCCACCTTAGATAAATTGATGACCCCAATGAATCTTGGGAAAAGATTGAATCTGTGTTTGGTAAACTCAATATTATTCAAGAACAATAGTTAGAAAATCATGTATTGACCTTAAGTCCAATTGATTTTTCTTGCATTGGAGACTATCTATCTAAGTTTAAAACACTTCGAATTTTATGTGAAGAATGTGATATAGAAATGGAGGAAGAGCTTCGCATGTATCTTATTCTTTATAAGCTAGGTAGTGCATATTATGTGTTTGTATCTACCTTTTATGCCATGAGAGAGGCTCTAGGGAAATCTTATCAAAAACCCACTCTTGAGTCCTTTTTTGATGCTTTGATTAGAGAGAAAGATAATCTTGTACAACTTGGAGTGATCAACACTGCAGGTACCTCCAACAAAGCCTTAGTTTCCCAACAAAAAGATAAACCCAAGTATCCCAAGAAGAAACATCATCGCTACAACAACAAACAACATAAGGGTCCCAAACCCGCTCAAACAACTTCAGCTCCTAATGGTGACAAGGGAGAAAAATATAAAAATAAGAAGACTGACAAACATTGCAACTTTTGTGATAAAGATGGTCATGATGAGTCCAAATGTTTTAAGAAGATGGCAACTTTATAAGCAACGATGAAGAAGCACAACATCAATATTGATTCTACTTCTTCTTCTTCTTCTCATGGACATGCACTTTCCACTTCTGGTTTCTCCTTCAATACAACTTCTACTTCTTCTTTTGATGAGTGGGTTATTGATTCAGAAGCATCTTATCATATAGCTAAGGATAAAGACATATTTTCTGCTCTAAACGAATGTAACACCAAGAAAATATTTGTTGGTGATGATAGATCTCTTAGTGTTGTAGGATCTGGAACAATTCAAGTAGATAATGATCATTTCAATGATGTATTATGTGTTCCAAGTATTTCTTGTAGCATTCTATCAATATATCAAATCACTCATTCAGGTGAAGGTAAAACCATAGAGTTTTCACCTCACCAAGTTGTAATCAAGGATCTAAAATATCCTAAGCATGTTCTTGCAACTAGAATTGTTGATGATATTACTAGGTTGTACAAGTTTTCCAACTTTGGGTCATCATATTTTTCATCAGTTTTTGTTTCTCATAGCGATGACTTGAGAAAACTTTGACATGAGTGGATTGGTCATATAAACTATCGCTCATTGTAGAAACTATGTAATCAAAAGATGGTGATTGGTATTCCTCCTGTTTCATGCATAGATGGTGTTTGTGCCGGTTGTGTTCTCAACAAACATCATCGGGATAGTTTTGACAAACGTGCCTATTGGTAGGCCTCGAGCCCTTTGCAGCTTGTTCATAGTGATTTGTGTGGTCCACTTTCTTCTCCTTTTTCTGGGTGCAATTATTTCTTAACTTTCATTGGTGATTTTTCCAGACGTACTTGGGTTTACTTCTTAAAACTTAAGAGAGAATTTTTTGACAAGTTTTTGGCCTACAAGGCCCTTGTAGAAAAGTAATATGGACATCAAATTCAAAAGTTAAGAACAGATAATGGAGGCGAATATTTGAACAATAATTTTACAAGTTACTGCACTACACAGGGCATCCAAATGAAACACATTGTTCCATATACACCACAACAAAATGGTGTTGCTGAGAGAAAGAACCACACATTAAAAGAAATGGCTAATTGTATGATCCAATCAAAGGTATTAAGTCTAAAGTATTGGGCAGAAGAAATCAACTGTGCAAATTACATAGTCAATCACACTCCCACAAAGGCTCTTAAAAATATAACACCAGAAGAATCTTGGATTAAAATTAAACCATATGTAAGTCACTTTTGTGTATTTAGTAGTATATCATGGGATCACATTCCTGATGAGAAAAGGAAAGAATTGCATCCTAAAAGTGAGAAGTGTATATTTCTTGGTTATTTTGAAGATTTAAAAGGTTATAGACTTCTTCAACCACATTGTAATGAAATTATTATTAGAAGAGATGTTAAATTTGATAAAAATCTCTTGGACTGCGAGCCTAATTCAACGATTGTGCCTTCTTCAACCTGCGATCCATCTTCGATGTTTGTGCCTTCTTCTGTTCCTATTTTGGTTTCTTCTTCAGATGATGACAATGAGGATGTCAATCTACCTCTGCCTGCTCACCTTCCTCCAGATGAGTCTTTTGAACCCGAACCAACACCTGTTCCATCACTTCCTAGATGGGTTCATTCAACACAAGAAGCAACTGGTGGTCTTGTCGGTGATCCTTCATATCAACGTTAAACACGTTCATAGTTCCAACGAGCCTCTTCTCCTTTTGCTCAAGTTTCAGAGAATAATGATATAGATACATTTGCAGAAGCTTCAGGTCATCTAGATTGGGATACAACAATGAATGAATAGTATCGTTCTTTAATGGAAAATGATACTTGGGATATTGTACCTCTTCCAAAAGGAAGAAAACTTGTCACGTGTAAATGGGTCTATAGAACTAAGTATGCATCATATGGAAGTGTTGAAAGACACAAGGCTCGGTTAGTTTCCAAAGACTTTTCCCAAGTTGAAGGAATTGACTATAATGAAACCTTTTCCCCTGTAGACAAAATGAATTCCATCTGCCTTGTTCTTACCCTTTATTCCTCACATAAATGGGATGTCCATCATATGGATGTTAAATCCGCCTTCTTGCATGGAGATTTGTGAGAATAAATCTACATGGAACAATCTCCTGTCTATGTCCATAATGACTCTAGCCTTGTTTGTCGCCTTAAGAAATCTCTTTATGGTGTTAAGCAAGTTCCCCGAGATTGGTATGCCAAAACGGACAACTTTCTTATTGACACCATATTCTCTAGATGCCATTCTGATGCTAATGTCTATACCAAGAAAGTAGGAAGCCATCTCATAATCCTTGTCCTTTATGTTGATGACCTTATCCTTACTGGTAGTGAATCAAAACTTTTAAACCATGTGAAAACTAGCCTTAAGAATAAATTTGAAATAACAGACTTATGATTTTTGCACTATTTTATTGGCCTCTAAGTTTTGCAAACCAATGAAGGAATTTGTTTCCCAGTATAAGTATGCTTGTGACCTTCTTCGTCACTTTCACATGGATGATTGTAAACCAGCCCCTTCTCCCTTCCAGTCTAGAGTCAATCTTATTTCCACCTGTAATTCTCCTGAAGTTGATGCCACCCTATACCATAAGTTAGTTGGTAGCCTCTTATACTTGACTCATACCCGTCCTGATCTTTCCTTTGTTGTTGGTCTTGTTTCCCGGTATATGAAAACACCCCATGAAAGCCATTGGAAATAATCTAAAAGGATACTTCACTATGTACATGGTACAATTATGTTCGGGATACATTACAGTTCAGGGGGGACTCCTTTATTGGTTGGTTTCACTAATTCAGATATTGGTTGGTTTCACTAATTCATATTGGGCCAATGACCTTGATGATTGGAAGTCTACTGTTGGTTATGCTTTTAGCCTTGGTTCAAGACCTGTCACTTGGGCCTATAATAAACATTAGTCTATTTCACTTTATTCAACAAAAGTATAGTACTGAGCAGTGGTAAATGCAAGTCAAGAATCCTTGTGGCTTCGACAGATCCTTTCAGAGTTTGGATTCGAGCAACAACATCTGACCAAACTTTGGTACGACAATCAGAGTGCCATCAAGCTCACCAAATACCTAGTTCAACATCAATGCAAAAATCACATCGAGATACACATGCACTTCATCAGAAAGCTCATTCATGATCAAGTTATTGAAGTGCTCTTTTTCTCTACAGAAGATCAAGTTGTAGACATTTTCAAAAAGTCTCTTACAGAAGCAAAGTTTTCCAAACTTCGATCTATGTTAGGAGTTCAGGAAGTTATCATTAAGGGGGGATAGGCTCTAATGCCTCCTTCCTTCTCCTATTGTGTCAACATTGTAAATCCTTCAATCCTATCCCAAGTTGTTCTTAAGGGGGGATGTTAGGATATTTAGATACTTAGGAGTTAGTTAAGTTATACTTGGTCTAATGTGTCGTTAGGTAAAAGTGTGTTTCTTAGTGTGTTTCTTTAGTATGCATTAGTATGCATTTGTAGTTAGGAAATATGACGGTCACGATATGTTCCCAACATAGAATGATCCAAAAGTTCATACTCTCCTCGATCTTAATGGACATTGATACGTGGCTTAACACCCGATTTGTCCATGATCTCTATTTAAAGAGCATGGAGGATCATTTGTTGATGATCGATTTTGAGAAACTCTTTTGTAAAATCTCTCTGTAATATTTTTATTTTTCATTAATAAACTGATCCAAGTGGTCGCGTTGGCTAGGGAAAGGATGTTTCACCGTAGGGGTTTTACCACATGAAAACATCGATGTGTTGATCTTTGATCTCGTTATGTGAGTGGTTACTTAAGGTGTTCTTCCTCTATTGGAATACCTATGTTTTCGAACAAATACAATGTATCATATGATTCACTTCGTTGAAAACCCACCTTTCGTAGGTACTCATCCATTTTTGCATACCAAGCTCGAGGATCTTGTTTCAAACCATATAAATCCTTCACAAGTTTGAAAACTTTATGTTCTTGTCCTTTGGATTCAAAACCTTGCGGTTGAGTCATGAAAATATCTTCCTTTAGATCTCCATTCAGGAAGTCACTTTTGACATCCATTTGATGTAATTTCCAACCATTATGTGCAACCAAATTTATAACCATTATGATAGTATTCCATTTAGCTGTGGGTGCAAAAGATTCTTCATAATCAATTCCGTCTTGTTTAGAAAAACCTTTTGCAACAAGTCTTTCTTTGTACTTTTCAATTTTACCATTGGGCTTGTACTTTACGCGATAAATCCATTTACAACCGATGGGCTTAACATCATGTGGACAATCAACTAAGTTCCAAGTCACATTTGCAAGTACTAAATCATATTCATTAATCATTGCTTCTTGCCATTCTTTGTGTCTAGCTTCTTCAGCAAAAGAAGTAGGTTCAGTGGAAGCATGAGCAAAATTAGCTTCTGCTCTTGAAGATACCCTAGTTCCTATTTTGTTCATTTCATCTGAATGAACATCTTTGAGAATTGTTTCAGCCCACTTTGGCTTCTTGTGTTGAGGGGATTGAGGATTTGAATCACCATTATTATTGAAAAGAGGATTTAAAAAAAATGAGGCTCTTCTTTCATCTGAAATATCTTAGGTTGGAGAATATTCTTTTGAAGATTCAGTATCAGAAGAGTCTTTTGTCATTTCATTATCAGATGAATAAGAAGAACTATTTGATAAAGATATGTGTTTTGGAGAAACAAAGTCTTTTTCAAACCAAAATGTTTTCTTTGACTTGTTCAACTTTCCTTTACCCTTAGTGTTTTTCTTCTCTAAACGACTAAGGAGATGATTAATATCATCTAAACTGTTACTTTCAGTTTCATAAAAAATGACATCTCTACTGACAATGAATTTTCCATTTGAAACTAATCGATACCCTTTCTTTTCATCAGAGTATCCAATAAGGTACACTTCATACTTCATTTTTCTAATTTAGTCCTCTTTTCCTTAGGAACTAAAGCATAACATGTTGAGCCAAAAACCCTAAGATGATTTAACTTGGGTTTAAAACCATACCAAGCTTCATAAGGGGTTTTTCCATCTAAAGTTGATGTAGGTGATCGATTTCTAAGATAAACTGCAGTATGGACTACTTCAGCCTAATATTTTGTGCTCAACCCTTTAAACTGCATCATAGATCTTTCCATGCCCATGAGAATTCTGTTCATCCTTTCAGTAACTCCATTCTGCTGTGGAGTATGGGAATTTGTCAGTTTCCTATTAATTCCATTTTTTCGACGATAATCATTGAATTCAATTGAAGTGAATTCACCTCCATTATCAGTTCTCAAAGAAGAAACCTTTTCTCTAGTTTCATTTTCAACCATGTGTTGAAAATTTACAAACTTTTCAAAAGCTTCAGAATTTTCCTTTAAAAAGTACACCAATGTCATTCTAGTGTGGTCATCAATAAATAATATAAATTATTGACATCCACCGAAATAAGATTCCATTAGACCACATATATCACTATGAATCAACTCTAACACTAGTACATATTGCAAAAATTGCGACGTTCTATTTGTGATGTTATGGACAAAATCGGCCATACTGTCGAAAAATAGAGGAAATTTCAAATTTTTTTCTCCATATTGTCCGATAACGTCGCTATTACGACGTACTACTAAAACTGTTTCTCTTGCAACAAATTTCGGAGGACGTCGCTCTTGCGACGACTAATTTTTTTTATCTATCTTGCAACGATGATGAAATATTCATCTCACTTGCGACGTTGTGGACACTAGGTTTTCCCCACCCCAACAATCACCTAGTATTTGACCAAGTCAACTTTGACTTGGTCAACTATCATATGAATTGCGACATTATAAACTCTATAAATATGTTGCATTTTATGGAGGTTGCGACATGTTTTCTATAATAACGAAAGTTCAAAAAGGGTATAAGCCAGTCTTCTTGGCAAACAAAAAACATGTATTTTTTTTTCTTCAGTATATGTCTGTGGGGAAGAATGTAAAAAAATTAAAGAGATTGAAAAGGGTGATGGTAAATGTTATTTCCCTTGCAAAAATTGTTGTACTAGACGTCCTGAAAGAGTTTTAATAGCAACAACTAAAAAACATTGTAGAAAATATGGGCACATGGACAAGGGATCAAATGAATATCGTCCTATGCTAATTAGCTATATATATATATATTTTCATTATCTTTTTTAATATTTATTGTATTCTCAAACTTTTATATTGTTTTATACATGCACTAATTTTTGATGATTGTTTGTAATTATAAAGTTAGATTTCCCCCCTAACTTTATGCACAAAGCACCAAGTAGTAGCATAAATGATGTTGTACAAGATGAAGAAATTGAAGTAGATAATGAAGATAAAGTTGATGATCCCATGGAAGTAGATGACAATAATAACATAGTTCAAGATGATGGGACAAATCAAATGATCCAAGAATTATTCAGTCATTTATATGAGGATCATGGGGACAATAGTGATGGTATTTATGATCAACCTCTGATTGAAAAGGCAAATAAATAAATTTATAAAGAGTCACGAGAAAATATTCTCTCCACTACATTGTTGCTAGTGAACTTAAAGGTTACGAATCATTTGTCGAACACTTGTATGACACAGATCCTAAGGTATGTAATATGTTTCATCACATCTACATAAAGGTTGAATTTCCCCCCTTTTTTTTAGTGTTAATTAATGTGTAAAATAAAAATGCAATATTTACAATTACTATTATTTACATTAACTATTTATGTTTTGTGTTTTAGATTGTTAGGTGAATTTCTGTTACTCTCGTGAAATATTTTACCTCGCACATATCGAGATTTACATGCCATTATGAAAGACATTGGAATGGAGTATCAAAGTATAGATGCATTTCCTGATGATCATATTATATATTATGGACAACATGCATCGAAAAAAAAATTCCCAGTATGTGGTATCAATAGATATTGAACCGATCAAGTAACAAAAATGGTCCCTCGAAAGGTTCTCTGGCATATTCCCATAATTCCACATTTGCAGTGATTGTCTAGGTGCCAAAGAATAGAACAATTTATGGATTACCATGCATGAAAGATAATTGAAGATGGCGTTCTTTGAATGCCTGCAAATGGTTATGCATTTAAGGAAATTGTTGCAAAATGGCCAGAATTTACAGATGAACCTCGTAATGTTAGGCTTTCAACGACAACTGACGATGTTAATCCATTTGGAGAGATTTGGTTTGTTTACTCAGTGTGGCCTATTTTTGTTATCAACGATAACATTCCTCCTTGGATGTCAATAAAGAGGGAACAGATAATGTTGACAATGATTATTCCAGGTATTTGTTTACATTAATTTTTCGAATTTTTCATTTTTCTCTTTTTTTGCATAACATCTTTTAATTATTTATTTACGTATATATACATACCATGGTAATAATTTCATGTCATTTCAAACAATTAGGTAAGTAGCAAATTAAAGATATGAATGTGTATATCGAGCCTCTTATCAACGAGCTACTAAAGTTATGGGAGGGAATCACTATGTCTGACATCTGTAAACCAATTGGGCAGAAGAGATTTCAATGTCATGGAATACTTTTATGGACAATTCATGATGCCCTAGGACTAACACATTTTTGTGGTATGTAACGTTCCATATTGCACGCTTGAATAGTATATAATTAATTGAATATATCATGCATGTTGTTTAAATAATCATTTCGTATATTAATAATTCACATTAATCCATGTGTTGCAGGTCTTCAAACAAAGGGTAAATTTTCATGTCCAGTTTGTGGTCCTAAGATGAAATCTCGTTGGTCAAAATTTTTAGGAAATGAGGTGTTTGATGAGTATAGACACTTCCTCTCTAAGAACCATAAGTATCGTACTACTGAAAAAGATCTTTTCAATGGGAAACAAGAGACTGGACTAAAACCACAAAGAATGACACCTCGCCTATGGAAGTTGACATATGACAGAATTAATCCTCGAGGTACGCATTTTGTTTATGTATTGTAAATGGAATCATGTTTTGAAATTTTATTTTAATTATTCATTTTATTTTACCGCATTTGATAAATAATGTTCTGATTTGTTTTATGCTTCATCAATGTCGTCGTCATGATTTATTAATATTGGTCTTCCATGAGGAATGAAATGTTATGCCACTCAATTCATGAGGTTGCCTTACTATGAGGACCTAAAAATAGTTCATTTATTTGATACAATGCATATCAGGAAGAATGTGACAGAAACAATATGGCGAATCATAGATGGCAGGAGGAATAAAGAAAAAAATGTCAAAATTTGTAATGACATTCGGGAATCCAATCATGCAATGAAAAGTGAGATCCAATCAAATAAATATGGAGACCAAAATAACATTCCATGGTTATTAACAGAGCAACAAAAAAATGGTGTAAAAGAGGTCATTCAAAAAATTAAATTTCCTACAGGTTTTTGTGCAAACATAAAGAATATCTTAATGAAGAAAGGTGAATTTGGTGGCGGTAAAAACACATGATTGGAATAGATTCATTAAGGTAATTAATCATTTTAGTATTCATATTTATATATTGGTCGTATACATTTTTTAATATTTTTGTCTAGTTTTGAACAAGTAATGATTCGTTTTTATTGTTACAATATGTTCTACCTCTATTTCTCCCAAACGAATTTGACAACAACGTCAAAAAAGTTACATATGATATTGGAAAATACATGATGTAAGTAGCTGCAATATATATGCAAAAACAAATTTCGATTTTTTGTTGTACTTAATGACATGTGTTTTACTTGTAATGTAATATGTAATATGTTTTGTTGAAACATGTTATTTTCTTGCGTCATGATCTGTAGATGGTTATCATTGAAAGAAATCCATGAAGATGATATAAAGTATTGGACGAGAGAAATTCCTCGGCTAATGTGTGAAATCCAGAAGTATCTACCTCCATCATTTTTCAATGCACAAGAACACTACCTCATACACCAAGTTGAGGCGATTGAAATGTGTGGACCTATACACACAAGGTTAATGTGGATGGTGGAGAGGCACTTGAAATCATTAAAGGATTTGGTTAGACAAAGAGCACGTCCTGAGAGTTCTATGATGGAGGGATATATGGTATATGAATCCATGGTGTATATTAGTAAGTATCTTCCTAAATTAGCAGTTCAAGGTATGCATGCAGTGGATTGTATTTGGGATGTGAACTCCATCAAAATTTTTGAAAGGGAGCAGCTGTTGGGGAAATGTACAATGAAGAAAGTGAGAGGTAATTAAATTGTGGATATTTTTAATAAATACATTTTTTTTGTTTTTTTGTGTATATGATCATACTCATTTAATATTTATTCTTTCATCATTTATTAATATTTACCATGGTTATAACTAATATTTAATATTGGTGAATTGTAATTTTTTTATCAGACAGTTGCTCAAGATTGGGATGCACTACATTTATACATTGCAAACAATCTTGATTGGATGAAGGTATGGATTGATAGATGTAAAGAATGTCATGGCAGTAGGTTATCATGGAAAGAACTGTTTGAATTAGTTAGAGAAGCTTGTCGTAATGGATATTCCGATGTTACACAGAGGGAAATAGATTTAACATATTGTTTGAAAGATGTAAAGGCAAGAAAATTCACCCATTTTATTCAGTTACTTTATATTATATTAATGTGACTGTAGGTGTGTGTTTTTTCATATTATACTTTCCAAGTTATATAAATTTGTTTATTATTAATTGACAATGCATCTTTTACATGTATGGCATATTGCAGTTGAAACACCACAAGGCTATGTGGTGCAATGGTCATAAATTTTGCATCAAACAGTTGGATGAAACCAAAAAAAATTCCGATAGTGGGATAACTATAGTATTCTAGGTCACTAATGTTTCCTCTAGGAGTGACAGACGTCCCCGAGAATATGAAAATATATACTATGGGTTTTTGAATGATATAATTGAGTGTGACTTTAATTCCTTCAAATTATTTTTTTTCGACGTCAAATGGTATAGGTTATGAATGCATGAACATGATGAGTAAAGAACTGTTATTCAACATGCCAACGAATTTCCGATGATTAAAACAACATTTTTTGAAAAGCAAATGACTACTATGTTTTTCCAAGTCAATGTGAACAAGTCTTTTACTCAAAGGTTCTAGGTAAGAGGGATTGGTAATTTGTTGTTAGATATGATCCAAGAGGAAGACTAGTAAAGTATACTATAGATGAAGAAGATGATATTGAAGAAGAATATGATGTAGAGCAGGAAGAATATGGGTCGATAGATGAATAAGACAGAGAAGATGAACCAAGTGTAGGAGACAATGTGCCAGTTCTTAATGATGATATCAATGAAGATATGCTCGAAAATGTCATTGATGATGATGATGATATCATCAATCCTTTCAACTTTGTTTTTGAACCAGATGTTGATACAAGTGTTGAGTTGGATGATCAAGAATAAGATACATAAGAAGGATGATACAAATGTTGCCTTGGTCGATGAGGTATGTAACTAGATATTTTAATTTGTAAGAATTATTCTCTTTAAATAATTTTTTATGTGGGTTAATTACATGTTTTTAAGTTTTATTTCATTTTTGTTTTGGTAGTTTCTATGTACGATTACTATGTTACTTTTGTTTATTTTCTATTTTATAGATTGGNGGGGGGGGGGGGGGATATGAGCTTCCACCTTCATGTGGTTGGCATTGTTTAATAGAGAATAAATTATTCTTGAAACCAAGAGAAGTTCATTCATTCATCTTTATACTCAAAGATCACTTACAAACCCACTCTATATACTGTCTCATCTCATCCTTATTTCATTTTAATTTTCTCGGTCGAATTTTAAAGGAAACAACTATTAAAAGACATTGTACTAGGGCTAGAGTACATGATGGGAAACAATGACCTATGAATGGGGCCAACGTTGAAATTTTTTCAAAATGTTTCTGTATGCACAAAAATTTGACATGGATACTCTGTTCACATTTGACATGCACCAAAATTTGACACAGATAGTCTGTTCCATGTCAAATTTTAAGATAGTTCCGAGAACAATTATATAGAAGGGAATGACAAACATTGACAATGAGACATGAATGATGAACGTTAATGAAAATGTGGATGATCTCAAATATTATGTGGGGACATCATACATACTTGAGTCTTGAAACCCTCCAATACTGTCAAGGCATGTGTCTAGTCTAACCATGTCAAATTTTGACGCATACAAGAACATATTGAAGAAATTTCAATGTTGGCCCCATTCATTGCTCACTATGTGGGGTCAGTGCATGATATTTGTGCTGGGTGAATTGGAAGTTCCATGACATTTCAAGAGAGTTCCAACAAATATTATACATATGGAAATGATGAATGATGACAATGATACATTCATTATGAATATTGATGAAAACATGGATAATCTCAAAGATTATGTGGGGACATCAGAAATCCTTGAGTCTTGAAACCCTCCCATACCGTCAAGCCATGTTTCTAGTCTAACCATGTTGAATTTCAACACATACATGTACAATTTGAAGAAATTTCAACGTTGGCCCCATTCATTGCTCACTGTGCGAGTTCGATTAAAGATGACATTGGTGATGGGTGTATTGGAAGTGACATTGGTGGTGATGGGTGTATTGGTATTGAAAAAGTTAAGTTGAAGCCAAAATTTCTCCTTATCTGACATCTGACTCATATTCTTTCCTAGTGCTCCCTTGTGTGGTCCTTTTCGTGCCTTTCATATGGGTGGGCTCACCTCTTGCCTCATTTTTGTTACGTTTCCTCTTGTGGGTGCCCTCTTTCCAACTCGCTTTGCGTTGCATTTGGGCACCCTGACTTGTTTTTGTTATGATTTCTCATGTGGGCACCCCTCTTGCAAACTCACCTTGCGTTGCATTTGGGCACCCAACCTTGCCTAGGCCATCTTGAAAAGGTTAAGTCGAAGCCAAAATTGCTCCTTATCTGCCACCTGGCTCGTCTTCTTTCCTAGTGTTCCCTTGTGTGGTCGTTTTCATGCCTTCATGTGGGTGGGCGCACCTCTTTCCAACTTTCCTTGCATTGCGTTTGGGCGCTCTGCCTCATTTTTTTTATGATTCCTCTTGTGGGGCATGCCCCTCTTTCCAAATCGCCTTGCCTTGCCTTTGGGCACCCTGCCTTGTTTTCGTTATGATTCCTCATGTGGTCGCTCATCTTGCCAACTCACCTTGCGTTGCTTTGGCCTCCCTACCTTGTTTTCGTCACGATTCATCATGTGGGCTTACATAGAATTCACCTATAATGTGAGACACAAAATTTCCACAGAGAGAAAATACCTATATATATATATATATATAATTATTATAAATATATAATATATAAATTTAATAAAACAACAAAACAAAATTCTTAAAACCTTTAAACTTAAAACTACCAACTCTTAACATTCTTAAGATATATATAGACTCATGCCCCTTAAAACTTATAACCATTATCCCCTATAAATCGTAACCCATATAACCTCTAGAAATTCTAATCATTAAAAGTTAATTTATATATCTTCATAACCCTTGATTCATATAACATTTATCACATGAAACCCTTATCCCTTATAACCTCTAATTTACTCTAAAGAACTATAATTTTTATCCCATTTGGATCATATCACCACTAACTAGTATAATCACTAATTAAATCTTATAACCTCAAACCCCTATAATTGTACCAATCCTAACACCTACAAAAATTGTATACCTTTATCCCTATTATCCCTAACATCGCCAATCCCTATAACCCTAAATATTTAACCTATAACCCATATAACACTTAACATCTAACTTCTACAACCCACACAACTAACATAAACTCCAAACCCTAATAATTATCCCTTATAAATCTTATAACCCCTAACCTATAATAGGTATAATTCCTAATGCCTAACTCCTACCCAACCCCTAACATGTATAGCCTGTAACCCTCATAAACTCTAGATTCTAACTCTCAAACCCTTATAATTGTATAACTCCTAACACTTATAATGATGCTTGAATTTAATGCCCAATCCCCAATGTTTGTAACCCTTGACCCCTATAACATTAAACCCTTATAATACCTAATATCTAACCCCTAACCCTTGTAAAAAATCTAACCTCAAATCATTAAAATTATTAAACACTATAACCTTTAAACCACTACCTCTTATGTATAACATATATAACATAATGTTATAACACATATCACATGTATGTTATAACATATATGTAACATACATGTGATATATGTTATAACATAACTATACACAAAAAAACCAAACCAAAAACCACACGGTCCCATTCACACTCTACTATTCATTTTAATGATACATGTACCTACGCACGTGACCTTTGAGATCGGGAAATTTTGAGATTTGAGGAGAGGAAAATAGTTGCACCTGCGTGAGACCTTTGAGATCAGGCAATTCCGAGATCGATGGGAAGGAAATAGTTTCACCTGCGCAAGAGACTGTCTAGGGATATCTGTGAAATTTATCAGGTGATGTCGAGACTGAGGGAGAGGGAAAGGATCTGTGAAATTGATGAGGTGACGTTGAGACTGAGGGAGAGGGAAAGGATGGTGGGTACCTCTACACACTTGAATTCAAATTGGGCATAAACTTGAATTATCCTTTATCCTACATTTACTTTTGTGTGAAGTGATTTTGTCCTACCAATCTGAACTTCCATCTTGAGGCCAATTTGAACATTTGTAGCCCTAGGGTCTGGAAAACATGCACAATTCTTTTTAGCAAATGAAAATCTCTTTAACCAGAGAAAACCCTTTCAAAAACCCCTTCAAAACTCCATAGAAACCCCTTTCAAAAACCCCTTCGAAACTCCAGAGAAACCCCTTCGAAAATTCTCTCAACATACATGGGTTCACCAAACCAATTCATCTTGCCCCTAAATCGAGCCTACACCTGCATAAACTCTCACACTTCATTTGCATCCCTATTTACACTTAGTTATCTTGCATGTATTCTCTTAGTACCTAGGTGTGGAACTTGGGAATACCCTTACACCAATGTTAGAGTAAAACATAGGCATGCACTATTTCCCTTCTTGTGCCTCCACTAGTGCTTATTGTGTCACAACCACAACCAAGCCTGACACCCACCACATTAACACCAAAACTCTAGCGAGCACCTATGACACAATGAAATAGTATCATGCCTATCCTTGGAAAAAAAATATTATAAATATAGTGTCTTTTATATATATTGAACAAACAACTCAAGGATGAATGCCTCATCCAGTTCAATCTAATTATAATCCTGCTAACTTTGATGTGCACTTACTTGTTTTTGAAAAATATGTGATCTTCGATATTTTCCTTAAAATGGATTTTGGAATTTTTAAAATAATGTATTTTTCATCACCAAATTATGTAAGTGAAGTTTTACCATTACAAGAAAGATGTCTCACTTGTGCATTACAAAATCAAATTCTTGACCTTTCCTATATTAAAGAGTACATAAGAGACCCCTCCAAGAAATATGTGGATGAATTAATAGGGAATTGGGACCTCTTCAACCCCAAGACAAAGTGAAGGAAATATACATGGAATAACCAAAGACTACGGTCTGGGAACATTTCAAAGAAGCTATAAAACTTCGTTATTCAAAGTTATTTCATCTTGGACATGCAACATCTCGTCCACATCCTCACAAACCAATTTCCCTTTATATACAAGTAGAGAGGTTTATAGGTTGGTTCCTTTCAAGTTTAAACCTTTCTGGATGTAGAATTAGCGAGCTTAGGAAATCATTCAACAAGTATGAAAAACTCCAATTTATTTCTTTTATTCACTGCCTTCACCAATTGTAATTGTAGTCAGATACAAGAAAGAAAAGACACTTCTTTATGATAGTGATATGGAAATAAAAACCATCACAAATACAACTAATGGATGTACCTTGGAAGAGAATATGCCAACAAAAAATGGCTTTGGTAATCCGTTAGAAAGCATTGTAACTGTGACCACACCTCCTAACAGTGATGCCCACAATGAAATATGCAAAGACATTTATTCACACCATGAACACATTTATTCACACACTCGGTACCTTGGTACCGATCATAATCATTAGTGGGTGAGCTCACATTTGGCAGATATTTCCAATATTGATTTATAACCTACGAGTTTAGTTTTAAATTGGTTGTATGTCCTATTTTGTTCAATCCTCTTTAGATAAGGAATTTTTTCTTGGTGCATCTTATTGAAAAGGCAACTAGGTTTCTTCTTGGACATCTAGATTATAAGTCCTTAGGTGTATTTTCTTTCTCTTTCTAGCTTTCAACATTATCTAGGAGTTTCTTCTACGCTCCCACATTGTATTGACATTGGATGTATCTTTTAGTTCCATTGACCTACTTTTGTGTCATTTGTTGGACATTAATAACATTATCTTATATTATCTACATCTCTAGAAATTGTTAACAACTGACCATGGATGCCTTTTCAATTTCAACAAGTTGTTTGTGATTGAATCACCCTCTTCCATCTTCATTAGGAATCCACTAAAGTAGGTTGGTCGACTAAAGGAGAAAAGAGCATTGGCGTTGTCAATGAAAGTACTTTCAAGAGAGACCAAGATCACAATAAGTCAATGAAATATGTTACATGAAGCATTTCAAATAAAGATGGTGTAGTCGTAGTACAAAGTTGGTTTGTTTGCATGCCTGAATCGTCGATTAATTAACGTGTGTTGTTTGTTCTCCTTAGCTGGCCTTAGGATTGAGTCTGTGTCTCATGGCATCAGTTATGGGGTATTCCAACTAGCATCATGTCCTATTATTTCCACTTGTTGGAATATGTCATTTGACTCCAAAAATGCCCAGATAGTATACCAATAGTAATAGAGCATGATAAAATTTTGAAAGAGTAATACTATGGTAATCATTATGAGCTTATTGTGATACCAACATGATACTAGTAATGAAATAGTGTTACATCCTTATTGACTGACTGTTTCTGTCATTAATGGTGTTATCGAACATACAAGAAAAAAGGTATTTTTCAGATCTATATTCATTGAGTGAGGGAAGTTCAGGTAGAATAGAGGAAAGTGAGACATCTAGTAGGTCTAACAAGTGGAGATCAACTAGAGGTGAGAAGATCAGAAGAAAATTACATAGACGCGTGGATTTTTTCTTGCGAAAGGGGGATCATGTTATTATGATCATGAGAGAATAGATGACATCGAGGTGCCCTTGAGGTACAAACGTATAGTGAAATGATGGGTACCCAAGGATCTTCCTGAAATAAACACTGATTTTTGTGTAAACAAAAGGATATACCAGATTGCACCATCGTCATTACATGGTTTGGGGATATTTTCCATGGATGGAATAAGTGTTTGTTATGAAGGATTAAATTAATTGATGGAGTATGTCAGACCCTATTATATCTACAAAGAATGGATACAAATAGTCCAATATACAAAAAGTATGTGAAGATATGGCTTGGCTGCAAATTATATACATCTAAAGACAATGATCAAAATAAAGGAGAAACTATCTATATTGACGGAAGGCCAAAAGCAACGGGGAATATAGAAGGTTTTATAAACCATACACGACCCATGACCACAAATAAGTGACCCAATTTCATATTTGAGGGGCATGAAGGAAACCGTGTATTCGTATGTGCAATAAAATCAATCGCTGCAGAGGAAGAGTTATTGATTGATTACAATTTGAATTGAATAGATATAGATGTTGCTATTATGGGGGTGGTACGTATACTAATTTACCCAACCTATAAGCAATGAATCTTATATTTTATGATTTTCATTATGTTCTTTACAATGTTAATCCATTTGGAGAGCTTTGGTTTGTTTACTCAGTGTGGCCTATTTTTGTTATCAACAATAACATTCCTCCTTAGATGTCAATAAACAGGGAGGATTTATCATACATTTGAACTTTTTTCTCATGATAATGATCACGTTTCTAATTTTACTATAATGTGGTAGGTTGATCATGGTAAATCAAAAGTGACCTCAGAACAGGTAAACAAACAACAATTTTTGAATTGCATTTAATGTGCATTTTATTTCTATGGCGATCAATTATTTTATTTGTTTACATAACTGAATTATCATTTATTTTTTTGAATATGTAGTCGGCAGGACATGATGTTGATGATGATTCGTTTAGTGAAAGGGAATTGTATGAATCTCCTGACCCTGTGGTTTTAATTAGAAAAAAGATCAATAAAGAAAACAAGGAACTAACTCACTTGTTAAATATTATAGATCAAACTACCGAGATCAAATAAATGATCAAATACGTTATGACAAGGCTTAATACATATAAGGTAATAACCATAATTTCAAGTGGTTTTATTTTTATGTCATAAGATCAATTATGAAAGATTGATTTTTAACTTTTACATGATCTAAATGAAAAAATGTTTTCTTTCTTATATAGAGATTTTTGGATCCTATTGACACCGACACGCATGGTGTCAGTAGTAGTGGCGCTGCACAGATGCCACAGGGTCCCGACGCAGACCCTCGTAACACTTCCAAGACACAGCTATTCAGATCTCCACCTTCCACACCATTAGGTGGGAGCCACGACACACACACACCGAGGAAGCGACCACACAGGTAGGCTCTCGAGGTGGTGACGAAGATGAGGTTGATGATTTGAACAACTATATGGTTGTTTTTCCTAAAGAAAGACATGTGACCAACACAGGGAACATTTATGGTGAATGAGGAAGGGATTCCATTAAAGCAAGTTAAAGTCCCAAGTAATTTTTAAAATTTTAATTGTTTCATGTTCTGTACGTAGACAAATATAAATCATCTAAATCATTATTTTTAAAATAATAATCATATAATCGTTTTGCGTGTAGGGAATAACGATTTTTATAGGTCATTGGAGAATAAGGCATTGCTGATTTTTGGGCCCACCATACAGGAGAGGTGGAATTCCCAGAATTCCAACCTCAAAAAAGAATTGATGGATTATCTCAAAATCCTTTTTGGTGTAGACACATTTAATAAGACCTTGGTCACCGCCGCAACTGGCCAATATTTAAAATATACGCGAGAAACATATAGGAATAACTTGAAACAAAATTATAGGTATGAGCGTCCTCTGATGATTCCAGAGAGGGAGTGGAAGACCCTCACTGAGGATGCAAAAGAGAAAAAAATGACAAATGAAGGAAAAACACCCTCTGGTCCCAGAAGGTAAATTACAATTTCAATTCAATACCTTCAATTTTTTTTAGATGTAAATAAAATTGTGGTATATATTAACATGCTTGAAACTTTTGATGATAGATTGATTGACACATCAAAGGAAACAAAATCAAGGATTTCCAAATGTGGCCAAAATAGGCTAGGCCAAGGCGGCTACTTGAAGTTGCAGTCATGAATTGTAAGTACATAAATATATTATTTGTATCGCCTTAAAATTTTTAGGTAATTTCAGTGAATAACATTAAAAATATATACTCTTATGCAATGCAGGGTGATGAGTTTGGTACTGAAACCACGGAAGAAGACCTCGAACTTGGTTACAAGTACAACTATAAAGTTGTAGTTGAACACCGAAAAAGATTGGGGAAGTTACCAAGAACCACTTTGTAGGATAAGGTAAATAAAATTCAATCCACATTAACCTTTATTATTAATATAATACAATCATGTTGGATATCATCAATAAAATTAATTTTTTACAATTTTGTTTTAATCAGGGGAGAAACACTGTCAACGAACGCACTAGTATTGGAGAGCAGTATGTTGATAGCAGTTTGCATCCAGAAGATGGTTCTCCCATGCAGTCCCAATATTCCACAGGGGTGTAGCCCCACAATGGTGCTATGACCGAGTTGGCACATGACGGTAATATGGATGTATTTTAATCATATACTTAATAATTTCATAGTTATACAATTATTATGTCTATTTTTTTTTACTTGTACATTTATGATTGTCCTTATAAAGTTTGTGGTCTCAATGGAAGATAATGTTGTATTTGAGGGTCATACAGTTGAAGAGGATCATGCGAGGGAAACCATTCCAATGGTGCTGACCAATGCACTAGGTAAATAATGACATCGCAGGTGTTTTTTTCAATATTACTAAACTTGTTCAATAATATTTAAAAACTGGCCATCTAAATTTTGTATTTTTTTCTTTTGTAGGTGATGCCTCATCACAACGAACTCCATTACCCTGTGAGTACCCCACGACTAGGCGTGCTCTGTGTGAGAGGACACAATAACAATCAGATTTTGAAGAACACCTAGAGAACGAAGACGTAGATATTGATGAAATGCTTAGGAACTATAGAGCTAAGAAGAAGAGGCCAGTTAAAAGTACAAAATGATGATGTACATAAATATTTTAATAACTATTTAATTTAAAATTTGTTTTCTATGAAATACTTTATTTTAACTTGTTGGGTCGCCAAAATGCCTTTCTTTTACCAACCTTTTACTTCACTTTTCACCATATTTTGCTTTCCCGCAGCCTTACATTAAGACCATTTTCATGATTACATATGAGTTTAGACCTATTATTTTCCAAAGCATTAATTTTAGTATTTTGAGTGAGTTTATGATTAAATATTGGAAAAATAACATGTTTTCACTTATATATCAAAGTGGGATGAGTTCTATGATGTTTACAGGTACATTTTAATACTCCAATGAAGTCATATGATGGAATAGAATAAAGCCTCTTTTCACATCAATTTCCATTCTCTAGATTTTAGATGTTAAGTGCTTTAGTGTAGTGTATGATGTTATGGAATAGTTGTTAATTTTCTCTTAGAGAATTGATCTCACTCCAAATGGATCAAGGAAACATTTTATTTCATTGTAAACAATTGTGAATATTGGTATGTATATATGTTTGTTTTTGCTGTAAATATTTCAATAGATTTATATGTTGGGTATTGGGGAATTGAGAGTGATGAGAGGCGAGGGGGGAGTGACCATAAGAGATTCTTCCTTCATGTGGTTGGACCTGTTCAGTAGAGAATAATTTATTGGAGTCGTTTAATCTTGGAGCAAACCTCCCTCTATCCAACGGAGCAACAACAAAGTCAATGTTGACTTCATTATTGCTACTTCAAATCAAGGGAGGCAGTTTGATCAAATATTAGACGCGTGGCTCCAATAAATTATTCTCTAAACCAAGAGGAGCTCATTCAGGTATGTCTTGACACTCTCATAAAAATGCATCTTAGAGTAAATATTGGGCTACAAATATGACTTGTATTCATTTTTTAGATATTTGTGGAGGTTGAATGATTTTGGTAGGTACTTTAAGATCTTTCTTTGTCGATTGAGGGAAGCTCAAGACTAACAGAGGGTCATACAACTGAAGAGAAACATGCAGGGTCAACCATTCCAACTGTACTGTAGACTAGTTCATCAAATCAGGTGTGATTTCTCCTTTTAGCATAGTTTATATAGCCATCAATTCTAGTTATGTTTAATGTTTTATGAATTGTTATGTGATTATTTATTAATGCAGGGTTTGCTCTGTGATAATTTATTGAGATATATCATCTATTTAGTACTTTTAATGTTCTCTCCTTGCATCCAATAATGGTAGATACGAGTCCATTTATATTGAGTGAAAGAAACCTTGACTTCCTGTAGGGATTGATGAAGTGTTAGTTCATGCATCTACTACTAGGGGTCCTCCTAGAACAAGGCCAAGTGAACTGAGAAAAATTTCCATAAATAGTGTTGTTGTACTATGCCTCCTTTTTTCTAGGCATTGTTACATATCATGGAGCATGTGTTGTCCATACATCCTAAAGATCCTTGCATGATGATCATGAAAACCCATAAAGTGTTTCAACGATACAATTTTCCTCCTTTACACAATGATACAATTTTCCTCCTTTGGTACAAGATGGAAGCTAAGTAGTATGGCTATCTATATCAATTAGAATAACATGGTTAGAGAATCTCCTCTCTTTAGTGAAAGACTCAAGATAACCATCATAAACTAGAGGACAAATTAGGTCAAAGGGAGTGAATTTTTGGGTTATGATGGGGTTGCAAAAATTAGAGCTTCCACCGAAACAATCTTCAGCTAAAAAACACTTTCCTTAACATCCTTCTTGTATAAAAGGGTATCGAGATCTATTGAATTATCTAATGAGAAGTGTGAACCAGTCTTTAGCAAACCATCTTTTGGGGAAACCAAAAATTGATTAGATCCATCATTGGGAACTTTAGGCATCTTCTCACTTTCTTATGGAAAGAAAATGGCATCCAAATGGTAGGATCTTAAGGTATCATCATAAATACAATCACAATGACCAAAGCATAAGAGTCCAAAACGTTTTTTAGACTACCAAGAGTAATTACCTAAGATTATTTATCATATTTAGGACAAGGTTGATTATAGAACTATGATACCTTATGGTTATATTTGTTAGCAAGAATATCATGCTTAGGTTTCCAATTTTTCAGGCTCATATTCATTAGAAAAAATTAGGCTTCCAAATCGATCATGCTTGAAAAAATTATCTGTCATATCATCAAATTGAAAGTTGCCAGTGTTTACATCAAGGTCTAGATTTATGTTTATATGGTGGAATATTTTTGTATTTGAAATATTATCGGGAAGATAATTTTGTGACTTATTTCCATCGTTGAATGTTTGGATTTTTTTCTAGCCAAAGAGAGAGGTTTTAAAGGAATTTGTATAAAGTTGGACTATTACAAGGCCTATGACAAGTTGGAGTGGAAATTCATTCTCCACATGCTTGAGTGGCTAGGCTTTGGGTCAAAGTTCATATATTATGCCAATATTGTCTTTTCCAATGATTTTGTTATTGTGTGTGTTAATAGATCCCTTACTTATCTTATTCATCTTAGTATATCAATGTAACATCCCGCTCTGGCGCACTGAGAAAACTTATTATTTGGGGACACTTGCTCACAAGTGATCTAGACTTTTCTGATGTTAAAACATTTATACTTGATTATGATGCGTTATGATAGACGACATGAGGTTTTACTATTTGATGTAGACAGGTGCTATTGACTTAGTTTTATTGAGTGTGCAGGGTTTTGGACCTTGATGATGCAGAGGCATCGGTGGAACCCCCTTGGACTCCGGATTGAGTCAGGGAGTGTGCTATCGGGTTGATTTATTTACTGTGATATTTCATTTGATTTGATGATATGATGTTGACATTTCTGACATGATTGTTGATGATGCAGGCTGACGATAGCTTGCCGACCAGACTCACATATGGAGTAAAGGGGCCACACACAATTTCCAGAGAGGTTGAGGGAGAGGTGTGGACAACAGCCCTGCCACAACCTACTAGCACTCCCTCCGTGGCTCGAACTGTAGGTTAACGATTACCTAGTTCGAGAGGATCCACGATGCTGTGAGGGCAGACTGCGATAGTCGCTCACGATGATTCTAAGGGGTGAAAAATAAGGCGGGGGCCTTATTCCTTAGAGCCCTTAGTCTCCCACAAGTTCACCTGGCGGAGTATTGACTCCAGAGGTTATAGATATCTACCAATCAGTCAAGTTGGCGAGTGGCACCCTTGGAGCACGTGGTGCATCCTGAAGGGCACGTCGCACAAAAGAAACACAAGAAGTGAGTGGCACCCTTGGAGCACGTGGTGCATCCTGAAGGGCACGTCGCGCAAAGGAAACGAACGAGGCGAGT
>ML792472.1:260949-282224 GCA_009831015.1 Picea engelmannii | reverse complement strand
GTTGGCGAGTGGCACCCTTGGAGCACGTGGTGCATCCTGAAGGGCACGTCGCACAAAAGAAACACAAGAAGTGAGTGGCACCCTTGGAGCACGTGGTGCATCCTGAAGGGCACGTCGCGCAAAGGAAACGAACGAGGCGAGTGACACCCTTGGAGCACGTGGTGCATCTTGAAGGGCACGTCGCATTGATGTTGATGAAGGAAACAAACCTAAATAGCCCTAAGATAATAACGCCTTAAGAAATCCTTAAACAACTTCCCTAACCCAGTGTCGACCAGTTCAGAATCTAAGTACTAAGTCTAAAACTTTTAGGGTAAAATTTTAGTCTAACCTTAAGAACAGACCCTGGAATAAAAATAACAATTTAAATAAAAACCCACCTAAGTAATAGTTGGGTCTTCATAAAATTCTTGGGGTGATGACGAGGGTAAGATTTAAAGTAAAACTAATGGTTTTAAAATTTTACAAAGAAGAAATTAATTCCTAACTTGTGAAAGAACAAAAGATGTTAAATAAATAATAAATGAAAAGATTATCTAGCACATTTACCTTTTTGGTTTAAAAAAAAAGAAGGGATTAATAAAAATAGGGAAACTAAGTAATAAAAGAAACATAGACAATTAATAAGTAATAAAATTATTTAACGTGCGGGAGTATAAAAAGTTATGAATTTAAAAATAAAATGAAAAGATTAATTAGCGCATTACCTTTTTGTGTTTTTAAAAAAAAAAAAAAAAGAGAAGGGATTAATAAAAATAGGGAAATGAGCCTTTTAATAAATTAAAGAAAATAATTTTGGAGAAACGTGGGGGATGAGTGACACTTGTAAGACAGAGAATTTTTAGAGGGTTTTCATTAAAACTTAAATAAAATGTGTTTTAGGGAAAGGGTGGGTCTCAAAACTCTATAAAAGAAAGGGAAGATGAGGAAGAAGGGGTTTTTTTTGGAGCGTAACGTTACGCTGTCGAATTTCGACTGGACTGATTGCTTGTGAGGAGTTGGGATTTCTCAGATTGGTTAGGAGTGGTAGCTTGGCCTTGCGAGGTGAGCTGGGAAGCTAGACGGATCCTCTGGTTTGTGTGTGGCCCGTTTGCGGCTCGAGGGGCTAAGGGGGAAACATAGTACCCCTAGCGATTGGCTGGGAGGTATCGATGTAGTCTCGATAGTCGAGGAGTGAGAGCGGCACGGAGCTCAAGTGCGGGATCACGTCTTAGGGTTATTTGCCATCAGTCACAGGTACGCAAGTGCATTATTTGTTTAAAATAACAAAATCATTATCTAGCGTGTTTATGAACCCTTATGATGTTAATGGATGTGTTAGATTTGGGATCATCCCTTTTCCTTGTCATTTAGTTTCTGCGCCTAGATTGATGTAACCCCGTGACGCCTTCGATGAGCTATCTTTAGGGCCTTGGCATTCTCCTCGGTTGTCAGCAAATTTATATTGGTATCTGGGTGATTGGCTTCAAACTACGTGGTTCTTGTTAGATGGACTTGTCTTAGTTTCCAGAAGTGTTGTTGTGTAATGGATTAAAAAAAAGGAGAGAAAAATAAATAAAACAATTGTATGTATTACCTCGTCCGTCTTAAATTATATAACGGATGTAAGGGCGCTGAACTAAACTAATCCAATGCGATTTCTTTATGGACTTCTAAATGTTGGAAGTAAATTACAGTTAGGGTTTTTGTTGGGTAATTAAATGCTAATAGATGTATGTTGGAATTTAATAGTTCAGCAAATTTGAATTGTTTTAAACTGTTTACTTTCACTTTTTAGGGAATTTGTGGTAAAATTAAGATGAATGCAATATCTCTAGCCCTCTGTTTATGAGTCTTATACGCGACAATACTCTAGTCTATTAGATAGGCGGTGGTGCTCATTTGGTACGTCACGAGTTCACATTTAAGAAATTATCAGTCAGATACTTGTTACTGTCTTCAATGCCAATGATACAGGGACTACCTGTCATTGGGGGTTTGAGCCTATGGCTCCATTGAACCATTGAGTTTCTTCCGTAGGCGCTTGACCGCATTATAGCTGTTTGGGAGCAGTGACCCTTTATAATGTAGTTTATGAAAGGTTATGTCGTTGTAGTAATGTCTTGAACGCAACAAACTAACCCTGTGTGTATTGTGGAGAAATTCTGTCCCCGTTTCTGGTGTTTTAGTCACCTTTCAATGGCTCCCTTAATTATGTGCGAGGAATTGCCCTCTTGAGTAAAGGGAAGCGATCTAGTCCCCGAAAATGCCCGTTCCTTTGTCGTTGGGGCTAAAAATCTTCCTTGCTCGTTTCGAGGAGCTCAGTAACGTGACCAGTAAGTCAGCGGGCATTGAGGCAGCCAGTACATAGAGTACAAGTAGGGACTCTTTTTCGAGACATAAGGCCCCGAAGGAATGAGATGCAGTTCTTTAATCATTCCAGTCATAATTTTCAGTCCGAAATTTTCTATTTGATTCAGAGCAGGAAAGGAGGAAGACTGGGAGTTGTGTTTGGCAATGGCTGTGTGTTGAAATGCAACACGCTGTGATGTAAAACGAATTTGGGTTTTTGCTGTGTGTGGGAATGCCCAACGCTGTGTTGTAAAACAAAATGGTGATTTGGCTGTGTGTGGAAAGGCAAAACGCTGTGATGTTAAATGAAATTTAGTTAGCCAGGTTAATGCGCTCTTCTCTTCTTTTCGAAAGATTTTAAGTTTTGTGTTTGTTATGCTGATTGATGTGCACTAAATCTTTGAGTTTGTTGGTCAATTCGTTGGCGTGGCCATGGGTTATGGAATGTTTGTGCGCTGAGTGGAATTGCCTTCTTCCTATCCGTTAGGCCTAGCATATCAGCGCCAGGATTGATCGTCGAATCCTATATGCCAGTTTTGGAGTTGTTGATTTAGAAGTGGCATTTAATGCAATAACAATAACCTTCCTTCTGAACCTGAGGCTCTGACAATCGTACGCCTGTGCGTCCTGCTGGCCGGGCAGAAATTCCCTTTACACCTGTGCGTTGGCCGCTGGGACATAAATTTAAATACACCTGTGTTCATATTTAAATAGGTATTGAAGTAGTCCATATGCTCTATGCTCTAAAACATTCAATTTCAGGAAATGATTGTTAATTTATTATCGATTTATAATACTTTCAGGAAATGATAATAATTTATTATCAAATGATTATTAGCGATTTCTACAGAAAATGGATTGTAATCTTAAATATTTTTTTATTTAAATGCATTAACTATTAACTTATCCGTTCATTGGGTTAAGAGGAATTGTTTTCAATCTAGTATAAAGGGGATTGTATTAACTTACGTTAAGCCGAGTTAATACTTGGTGTACAAAAGAATTATTCATAACCAAAATATTTTCATTACCCTAAATAAAATATTTTAAATTCTACTTTAAATATAATTTATTATCAACCTTAAAAACATTTCAAGGTGGTGATAAGTAGGAAGGAGTTTTTACTTCCTTTAGTATTCAACATGGAGTTTGCACATATGAAGTATCGTGAATGTATTTCAATGCTAATATCACATATGAAGTATCGTGAATGTATTTCAATGCTAATATTCTTGGTAATGTTCATGGTAATATGGTCATCATTTTAAGGTAATGTTATTGATTATATTGGTAGGAATTATGTGACTGTGAGATATGGTTATTTTAATAGGCAAGAGTATTACTACTGTGATGAAGTTGATGGTTATTTAGTTGCAAGGACATTATGATGTAAAATGTGAGGTTGTCATTGCTCTAGGGTAATGTTATCGTGTTTTATTGTAAGGGTAATGTACAAGATATAAGGTGTTTGTTAAGTAATTGTAATGTCATTTTAATGTAAAGTCATGGTAGTTTATCGTGAACATGTAAATGTAATATCCTCGCCTTTTGGAAAAATGCTATGTAGCCTTGATAAGATAAGAGTGTAAGGTCATTGTTGTTGTCTACAATGTTGTTGTAGTATAAATGTAATGGTCAGTGTAAGGACATTTTAATTCTTTTATAATTTCAACACAAAAAGGTAACGTCCTTAAACTAAGGGCAATAAATTATATGAATTAGATTTAGCAATTAATTATGTGTACTCATTTTTAAGGGTGGGGTTGGTAACTCATCGACTATCGAAAATTAAACGAAGTGATTGATCTATACTTGTTGCCAATTGAGTCGTAGGAAATGCTGAGTCTTAACTAACGGTTGGTTATTGTTAGTATCCTTCTGACTTGCGCTTTCCGTAGAGGAGGTGGTAGTTCATTAATTTTTGGTTGTACTTGGATGTAAACAATTTTTGCTTGGTCTGCTGGTGTCGGGCGGGAAGTAGACACCTCCATGTTCCTCAGAACAGTCGCCAGCCCTGAGACCTTAAATGGTTAAAATCGATGGGAACCCGGGCTTGAGCGTTGCTTATGTGTCTTGGAGGTCCTAACCATTGCAGGGTAGGATGGATGGGCAGTGAGTCTGACTTAATTCTGAGTGATCGTCGTTAATGCATGCAGTTTCATGTTGTACGTCGTATGTCGTCTTGTTGTGTTCGTCTTGCTTTCGTCTTGTTCGTTGTCGAGTTACTAGTTTCTGCCTGAGCAGTCGGCCAGGAGCCTATCTGACATCCTCTCTCTCTGGAGTAGAGAACGAAGATTAAACGCCCTGCTTTCCTGTGCAGAAATAGTAAAATCTACTTCTATGGATTCTTCCCTCTATGTTCGTACTGTACATAACCCAGTCTGTCGTTTATTGTTGGAAGTTACTTATTGTGCAGCTTATGTCTTCTTGTTGTGATCATCGTGGTTGCGTCTTGTTAGTCGTCGGGTGGCGACGTAGAGTCAAGTGCATTTGTTTCCTTTTACACGCGCGCCCACACCTCAAAAAAAAATAATTTGCACCTGTGATCGGAATTGTTGTCGTAACGATGAGATTCGTTACAATCAATGACGCATGGCTACCCTATAGCCCCCGATTTATATGTTCTCACATATGATGCCTTGGGTTATCTATTATAAAAGGTAGTTTACGAAGGTAAAGTTATTGGCCTTGCCCATTAATATTTTATCAACTCCCACTATGCTTATGAACACCTTTTGTAAATATTCTAAAGAGATACTACAAGAGGAGAAAACCTCTATGATACTTATTGGATTAGACGATCACCCAGGGTGGATTCCTTCCTAATGGAAATGGGTTAAAAGGGGGGAAATCACCAAGTATCTTGGTATTCTATTTAGCATTGACATGACTCAAAATCAGATGTGAAACTGGGTTATTAAAATATCTCTTTTGGGTGAAGAATAAATGGGAAAAATGTCTACCTATGGTCAAGTGGTTGGTGTTCACTAGGAAACCACAAGATGGAGGAATTAGCATTCCTCATTTAGCCACTTATGGCCTTACCTTAGTAGCAAAGTGGTTTATTAAGGCCACACAGGGAAATGAATTATGGAAATAGATCATAAGGGACAGACTTGGCCATCCTTTAGTGAAAGGCTATAAAGTGCCTAATATTTTCTTTGAAAATGTCCTTGTGGTTGTACCTTTTTTTTTTTTTAATCCATGGTAGCTTCATTCTTAAAAGCCTCCAGAGGCTTGGTAACAAATAGTCACAACAATTCATTGTAATCCTTAGGATTCCCAAGTTGGAACCAACATCAATGCTTATAACTTATGGTGGTCTCCTTTGACCAAAAAGGCCCTCTACCCTTAAGGAATCCAAAGTCGGTTCCCTTTAAAGAAAATTTAAAATAAGGGTATATGATCTTTTGTAAATTTGTGGGACACCACTTCCAATAATTGGAAACCTTGGTCTCTGATCAAAGAACAATTCCACTTATGAGAATAAGACAAATAGATTATCCTTAAGTTGACCAATAGTTTCTCCCAAGAATGGTTTGGTAAGCTCCATTTTCACCTCTAGGGCTTAAGGCTACAAGACTAGTGTTAGGAAAATGAGTTCCCCTTGATAGTCCTTCTAATGAAAGTTAGTATCTTGCTCTTCATCCTTGCACTGATGATGACATGTATAATAGGATGAATAATATATGTCCTATCTCTCTTGATTGGAGAGAGTGATAATCGCTCTTCACAAAGCTTAAAACAATCTCTTATCACAACAAGATGAAGGTGTATAGATGAGGCATCCTAGAAGGAGGTTTAACCTCTTGTGCAAGACTCAAAAAGTATAACTTAGGGGATGGTAACTATCCTTTTTGTTCTGTTAAGGAGAGCACACTACACATGCTTTGGTTCTATCAGATTACTCAAGATATTTGGTGTAAATCTAGATCAAATTTATATGCGTTTATAATGGCTAATAGTTGGAAGGAAGGGATTATAGGTCTAGGAATCCATGTTGATAATATATTCAATATGATTATTATTAATATGATCATATCTTATCACATTTTGAAGACCCAGTGTAAAGTTCTATTTGAAGAAGGGTTCTTAGTCAATGTTGTTGAGACAATCTCTGATATCATTTCCATGTTCTTATTATAGTTGCAAGCAAAGTAAGTCAAAATGATAGACCTTCTGAACAAGAAAATAGAAAGTGCTTCTTCATAGGTAGAACAAAGATACAAGAGATTGAGCTTAAGGATCTTGAATCTTTAAGGTGATATTTAGAGGGTGAAGAGGAAACAGTTGATCCACAAGTGTTATTAATAGTGAAAATTCGTGCAAATTTTATTTGTAATTTCGATAGGGATTATCTAAAATCCTATAGGGAATTGGATTGTTTACTAATTTTGAGAAATTTGTTTCAAAAAATTATTTTAAAGTAATATGATAAAATGGTATTTTGGTAGTGACCTTCGACATTCCAAGAATTTAGTTATGAGCACCGTGATTTCAAACTATGTGTGCCTGCATGATTCCTTGTGAAGTGCATCATGTATTCATGCATTAGTTGAGACCAACAATTCCTCTTACACCATCATTTGGTACAAGTCCCAAACCTAAACAACGTAGAGTTCCACAATCAATGTCTGTGGAAAATTAAAAATTGTAGTATGAGTCTTTATAATATCTACGTAGTCACATGAATATTGATTTGATGTAGTTTGATGGAGGTTTTTGTTTATTTAAAGTTTAAATATACTTATTCTAAAGAATTTGAAAAAATGATGCATGTTCAAAAAGCCTAGAAATTATTCAATTAAATTGAATTCAATTAAAATGAATTCAATTGAATTCAATTGCCATGTTCTTTATGAACTACATTCGATTGTCACAATATTGATCATATTATACTTTGCCACTGATATTAGGTCTCCATCATTCCAAAAACAAGCAAATAATTAAGGTTATCATTGAATCATTTTGTATGTAACTGTCATAAGAATTGTAATATAAGAAAATCATTGATGTTCTTATGATCACTTAAGTCCATGACTCATATGAAGTTGATGGCTACCCTTGTATCATGTCCATTCATAATTGTTTTTATCCAGTGGATTCGCTTTAAATTTTATCACCTTGTTATAGGTTTTCATCCATCTATTTATTTTTCTTCCTTATTCTCCTACTCTTCCATCCCAACACAAACACATTAAAAAATATTCCAAAAATCTTGCAAACACGGTAATTGATTTAGAAGCTAGGTAAAATAAGAGAAGGTCTAAATATGGCAAGAAATGTTAAATCTGGTGGAAGCGCTAAGTTGATTGGGCCTGAAAATTCATGAATCATGATCCCTAGAGATCAATGGCCAGGAATAGTTGTGGAGTTTAAATTTGCACGGAGTATAACACCTAAAAGAGGTCCTACAATTTAAACCATGGGTTTCTCTCGAGGGTACATGGCATCACCAACTTCATTGTGGAATGAGAGGAGGATTTCCTCAAAACCAATTTCTCACACCCACACAAAGTTGAAAAGTATAAAAGGTCATTGGTTGATTTATTTGATTTGTTTATTTCTTTAGAATACTGGAACCTTTAGAACCTTGGCGTGACCACCGTTTTCCACTTGCATCCCAACAATACACCATTTTCACACCATTTCTGCTCGTTTCTAGGTATTTACATCATAACCATGGATCCCATTATAACCTTAGTGATAGAACAAGACTCTACAACAATAGAAGAATCCCTAATAGATGTTTCTGATGTTGAAATCACCATTTCCCATATCTCTGTGTCCAAAAGTATTTTTCTGATATAATCGGTAAAAGTATACCATTCCTAGAAGCAGTCTAGGCCACCATAGTACCCTATGTTGTCAAAATTTCTTTTCCATTCCATAAATTTGTAGGTTGGTGTGTCGAACAATATTCTCATGAAGAAAGGGTCATTGTCAATAAACAAGGGTCCTAGGTCTTGTGTAGGATAGAATCTCTGTCAATTAGAGAATCCCTTGGTATACCAGAGTCTTTTTCTGTAAATTTTGAACCATTCAATGAAAATGAATTGATTAGGGTATATAGGGAATGTCCATCAGAAGTCCGAAGCCAAATTTTACAGCAAATTGTCAAACCTGAACAATTTTTAGAAAGTCTGTCTATGCAATTGAATGTCAATATAATGGTCATTGAAGTCCAGTGGGTCTGCTCCTTATTGAGTCAAGTCTTAGGGTTAGACAGTGAAAAGTATGTGGTGGAAGTCATGCTCATTTTCCTTTTTACCTTTTTCAAGTCCGAGTCTGTTCTGTCAGTCTGCATTAACTTTGATAAATTCCTAGTTGATACTATTCATAAACAACTAGTGAATTTCCACTCCTTGAGGCATTTGAAATACTATACTTATATGTTGAAACTTTTCCTAGCAAGTAACAACAGAGAATTTCCTGACGAAACATTTGTGTCAACTGAATGCAAAAGAATTACATTGCTCATCTTCATTAACAAAGTTATGTCCATGATTTATAATCTAATTTTCAATACTAGCCTGCCTAGAGTTTTGGATGACATGAGAATCTATCTACAACCAAATCCAGAGAACAGAGTGGGAAATTGGGTATTATTCATGCATTCAATAGTAATTTAGGTTTATGGTTGTCATGAATCTCCTTACCTATTTCCTGTTTTTCTAACTCCTAGAATCTTTGCCCTTCAATTCATCAAGCAGAGAATTAGATCTAAAACAAAGCATTTCCTATAGTTGCATAGAGGCTCCAAAATTAAGTTTCCTTTTGTCATGGGCCCCTTTATTGTCAAGTCCAGGTCATGTTTATCTCAAGTTCAAGAAAATCTCAAAGAGTTTGTTTTTTCATAGTTACAGGGAAGAAGGTATGATCCACACCATATCATATCCCAAAGAAGACAGATGAACAAAAATGCTCCTTATGAGCATGAATAGGTTGAAGGTTTTGATAGGTTGGTGAATCTAGAAGTTTGTGTTTATTTGGAAGCGACCCTACATCCAATTCAAATAGAGCAAGTGGAAGTAACCCTGCATCCAATTCAAACACAAGAAGCTCCTCAAAAGATGATGATTAAAGTTACTAAAACAAGTGTTTACAACAAGAATCATTTCAGAGGATGTGGACATTGATGACCAATAGACTGTCAAAAATAAGATGAAGGTTACAAAACCATCATAGATTGTGGATTTAGAAGATGAAGAGTCCATGGATCAAGAAAGTCTAAATATGTTGGAAAGTGGTACTAGCACTATAGAGATTGAAGAAGGAAATAAACTCCAAAGTGAGGGAAACTCAAGAACCTTTTGCAGTAAGAAATATATTTTTGATAAAACATCGGGGTCAACTTATCAGTCTAGGGAATATTTGGAAAAAAATTATGCTGAGAAGGGAAATATAGATTTGGGTGAGATTGAGGATTTGTTCCCTAAAGTGGAAACAGTCTCTCAACATAAATCTTCTTTGCTCACATTAAGAGAAGTTGAAAATAAGACCTTTAACATCGTAGTTGCAGAAGAAGACAAAGTTTATGAGATAAAGATAAAATATGACAACATAAGTTCCCCAGACAAGGTCAAATTCCATAGGAAAACTAGTGACATGTTATATTTTGATTACTTGAGTTTGAACTTGAAGAATTCAAAATTGTCATCTTATGTAGAAAAATTGGAAAGACAATTGAGGCAAGAAAAGGCATCTAACAAAGCTTGGCAAACTTAGGTTAAGAGGTGGGAGTATGAAGGTTCTCAAGGGGTGAAGTCTTCATTATATGGGAAATACAAAATGATTCAAATTTTGAAGAAGATATTGAAAATGCATGCTACAGAGCATCCACAAACAACAGGATTGGTAGTTCTAGAATAGGAAAAGACAACACTTCGTCAAGAGACACTATATTACAAAGATAAGGTGTTGTAGTTGGAACAAGAAAAGGTGAAATGGTCACATGAAAAAACATAATTTGTAAATAAGGCTATGGTTTCAGCTCCCACTACAAAAATTGGATCAAATACTGAAGAAATTGTTTAAGCTATGTCACAAGCTAGCCTGAAGGAAGGATAAATCAAAGGACTGAAGGAAAGTATAGAGAAATTGGAGCAGGAGATGCATGGAGAATATGAAAGGATAGCTCAATTTCAAAAGAAGAATGCAGTCTTGCAAGAGAGAATAAATAAATTGAAAGTGAGGTTAAGAGGCAAAGGTCTGTTATAGGGGACGAAGCATATCATTTGGGACTCTATAGCTATTGAAGCTGAAAAATTCAGATCATTTGAATTTCATTAAGGATAGAGACAACATAGCCATTACATCCAAACATAAGTGTACTTTTACAAATGAAAACTTAGCCAAATATCCACTAGAATGGGCCCAAAACATCATAAATTTACTCAAATGTGTTCCTATTGATGACCTTCAAACCATTGGAGTCAAGGACATAAATACATTGATTATTTGGGCCAAGAGGGTTATCACCAAACATAACCTTTTGAAATCAGTTCAAACTAAAGCAACACAGATGGAGTAGAGTGTATAAGAGCTTAAAGTTTTATTTGAAGAATTGTTTATCAAAGGTCTTCCACCATTTTGGGATGGAAAGGGAAAATTGTATGACTAGGAAGAATACAATACTCATTTCACTCAGTCGAGAATGGATCATTCTAAGTTTTAAACCCTAGAGGAGAGTTTGAAAGGAGCCACATTAGTTGACCAACTGATTATCGACTTTGATATTATGAATCAATTCAAAATAGTCAAGCTTGAACTTCCAGTCATGTCATATGCTTCTTGCATTGACTTGGAGATTCTAATAAAGGAGATGACGAATTATGACATTCATTCCAATTTGCAGTGGAAGGAAATAGTCCCGCTGGGTAAGACAAAATGCAGTTTTCCAAGGCCTAGTAGATGATGTCCAGATGTCAATAAAGGACAACAAATCATATGAAAGGTTGAAGCGGAGTTAAAGGGCAAAGAAAAGGACCGAAATACCAAAAGGGCCGAAACCTTGATTTTGTGAATGGTTTCTTTCTTATTTTCATAATCGGTTTCAAAACAAAATGATTCTTTCCTATTTTGTAGTTGGTTTCAAACTGAAACAATTTCTTTTCTATTTTAATCGGTTTCAAAATGAAACGTTTTATTTCTTATTTTATTGTAATCGATTTCAAACCGAAGGAACTGAGTTTGTATAAATGTTAGGAGTTTTGAATGTATGGGGCGTTGGCAGAAGTGCAAGGGAACAAAATATATCTATTCAAAACTAGAATGTAATTTTTTGAATCTGAATGGAATGCACATGCAAATGCCATCAACTTTCTACTAAAATATTCTAATGGTGGTGGTCTGATATTTGTCTTCTTTCTTCGTATGTATTTCATGTGTTCTTGATTTCATTTTCACTATCTCCTGTTTAAATTGGATGTTTAAAGGTCCATAATTCATCTTGTGATGCTCTTGACTTAAGCAATTTAAATTGTGTTAAGTTATTCCTAACTAGGTCATAATTCATCTTATTTGATGCTCTAGTGCAACTATCTATTCTCCTTTATTCTTACACCTTGCAAATTTCAATTTATAATTCAGACTCATTAACTCATTTAGCCTTTATCCTCTGGAGAGTTCTACCTACCAGTCAGTGGTTTCATTGTTTTTCATAAGTTTGACTCCATAGCCCTAAGTATCCCTTCCTTTCTTGCCAACGAAATCATAAAAAACCCTTTCAAAGCAACAAAAACTAGCCATCGACTTGTTAAATAAAACATATCTGTTAGAGACTAGATGACAAGAGAGAGCCCTCTGTGAGATAAGTAGGCTAGTACACAACTCCAAAGTGGTTACACACTCATATAAACACTCCCAACCATCCTTAATGTATTTTTAGGTTACACAACATATTCA
Organism: Picea engelmannii; assembly: GCA_009831015.1. Classification (NCBI taxonomy): domain Eukaryota; kingdom Viridiplantae; phylum Streptophyta; class Pinopsida; order Pinales; family Pinaceae; genus Picea; species Picea engelmannii. The sequence continues at coordinate 269,987 of ML792472.1, read as the reverse complement.
ACTAAGTACAACATAACAAGTTCTTCCTACAAAAATTGCATATGGCATCACACATGCACTAGTTGATAATGAATGACACCTAAGAATGTTAACAAAATCATTGAAAATAGGTCAACAAATATAATTTCAGGTGAACTTAAAGTAATTGTGTACCAATCATCATAGTAAAATAACTAACAAATGAATGTGAAAAAAATACAACTATTATTTAAACTGTGGCATGTATAGTATGGCTACATAAGGTACAAGAGTGGATTTATGTCAATAATATTAACTGCATCAACATACAATGATTTGGATCACATAGAAAATATCATATCTTTGAGCTCACTACAAAAATATCCTTACAACCTATGGCTCAAAAATGTTTTATAGTTATTTGTTCACTATTTACCTTAGCTTGTTCAAGCTCCACTTTGTTCATTTGTCATATCTCTCTCATATGGTTCATATATTATTTCATGCATATATAACAAGGGCTGCATGGAAGCTTAGTCCCTGCCAAGTAGATTTGGAAATTGAAATGATAGTTTGATTATGGCTCCTCCAGTTTTGTAACCTTTGTACTTGAAAGATCCAATCAGTTGGTAATTATGGTTGAATATGTGATCACCGAGAGAATATTTTAGGCAATTGGTGTATATTTTTTTAGTAAAGGTATGGATATGGAATTTAAATAAGAATCATGCTTTTGTGGATGAACTTCCTCTAAAAACTAAGTATAATATGACGATATAACAACAAATTATGAATTTTAAATTTTCATTTCAAGAATAGCATGAAATACTTAACTATGGTTTAATATGTGGTAATTGTATAATATGTGGAAATTGTATGGAAAGTTTTTCCTTCATGGTCACTATCATATAGTTCTTTCCTCTTGAGTGATGGGCTTCTGCAATATATGCATATGTTTGAAGATTATGCATTGATGGATTCTACGAGCCAGTCTTTATATTGTAACATTTCATTAAGTATTTAAGTATTTATGCATTGATGGCTTCTGTAGGGACTAATAATGATTTTAATATAATCATGATAGTAAATATTATATGTCTCTCCTCAAATGTTTCCACATGTGTTGTATGTCTTTCCTCAAATATTTCCATCATGATAGTAAAGATTATATGTGTTGTATGTCTCTCCTCAATTATTTCCACATGTTTTTTACAATGTCCCTCTCCTTACCTCTCAAACACCTTGATTGGCATGAAATCTAGCTAGATCCAGACCTAGGATCTCCACTACACTTCAATCATTGATATCATCTATTGCAATGGATCATCATAGTGTTAGGATAAGTTTAACCTAACACATATCACTTTCTCATATAATGACTAAGATCCCAACATATTCATTATTTTCCAAGGACAAGCCAACATTTTCACTGAATCCCTTACACTTACACCTAAGGCTTCTAGATCCACTTTCTATTTAGACACCTAAAATTAATTACCTAAATATGGTGTTCAAATGTGTAGAGATGTTCTATATTCATGGATCCGTAGCCTTGTTTCCTACTTGCAAACCTTCCCAAAGATGATAGAAGAGAATATCCTCCTTCTTGCAAGTAACCATTTAAATGGAATTGCCTAAGCATAGTGGTATTCTCACCAAACTTCTATACAGATATATGTGGGAGTCATCAAAGAATAAGCTACCAAACAAACTCGTACATGCATTACTACATTGGATGCATTGTGGTAGGCCTTGAGAAGGAATTTTTATTCTCCGGTTTATTTATCTAACTAAATGTGCAAGATGGCCTATCTCTCTTGATTGGAGAGAGTGATAATCACTCTTCACAGAGCTTAAAATAGTCTCTTATCACAACAAGATGAATCTTTTTAGATGGGGCATCCTAGAAGGAGGCTTAACCTCTTCTGCAAGAATCAAAACTACATTTTGTCTTATCGAATCAGACCATTTCCTTCCATTGCAAATCAAAAGGAATGTCGTAATCTTTCATCTCTTTTGGATATGATCTAGTGTGGATCATACCTTCTTCCCTGTAATTGGAAATGAACAGAAATGGCATGCAAATGTTTTATGGTTGAGGTGTAAGTGGAAAATGGTGGTCGTGATAGGGTCCTAACGGTTCCAATATTCGAAAAGTAATAAACCAAATGAAATAAATCGACCGTCAAACTTTATACTTTTCAAAATTTGCAGGGGTGTGAGAAAATGGTTTCAATGAAATCCACCTTTCGTTCCGCAATGTGCTCGATGATGCCACGTACCCTCGGGATAAAACCGTGGTTTGAATTGTGGGACCACATTTTGGTATTATACTCAGTGCAACTTCAACCTTCGCAACTGTTCCTAGTCGTTGATCTCGACGGATCACGATCAATGACATTTCAGGCCCGATCAAATTTCATATTCCGCCATATTTAAATTTTCTCTGCCATATTTAGACCTTCTCTTATTTTATCTGGTTTCCAAACCCATTAACTTAAGGGAAATAACTCATTTTATTTTTAAAAACACCTATAGGTCGTCGGTCTTCCAACGTCCCTAACATCGATCACATGGTGTCCTTTCTATTGGTATATAGTTGACCGTCTCTCCACCGACATTTCCATCCTTCGTGCTTCCGACGTCCCTAATGTTAGTCACATGACATCCTTGTAATTGGTATATAGGACCGTCTCTACACCGACGTTGTTAGTCGTCGGTCTTTCGACGTTCGATTTCGTCGGTCACTTGGCATCCTTGTCATTGGTATATAGTTGGCCATCGCTCCATCAAAGTTTCCAGCCGTCGGTCTTTCGATGTTCCTAATGTCAGTCACATGGCGTCCTTGTCATTGGTATATAGTTGACCTTCTTTCCACTGACGTTGCGAGTCGTCGGTCACATGGCGTCCACATTGTGGAGACCGATGAAATGGGATGTCAGAATTCTGATGTCTCTGGCATCGTTGTAGCAACGACTATATGGGGTTTGGATAGTCAAATTCGATATGACACATGTCTGCATTAAACATCGCAATAGAGACGATACCTATGGAATCAAGAAAGCGACGTCATGTGAAATGACATTTGAGGGGGTTCGTTGTTTGTCATTCTCCCGACAATATAAAGTGGCAATTGTGTCAAATGCGCCATCACAATTTGACCCAAATGTACTAGTGTAAATACTTTGTTGCTTGCCATGAGTTGGTTGGAAAATTTTCTCTCTTTTTTTTGCCAAAAATACAAGCTTCACACTTGGAATTTTCTTTCTTGAAAGTTGGAAAACCCTTTACCAAATATTGGGACTTAAGTTTCAAGAGACTATCAAATTTTAAATGACCAAATCGAAAAAGTCATAATCTGAATGAAGACATTTCAAAATTCACTGTTGTTGCAACCTCTTCCTTTATTTGGATGACTTTCCTATTCATTCTTCGTAACTTCCCATCTTCATATCCAATCATTATTGTTTTCAAGTTATCCTTCTCTGAATTAATATTCACCAAACCATATTGCATGATGATTTTATGTACAACTTGTCTGACTGTGACTAAGGATAAATTTTTTTTCTTAAAATTTGGTACATACCAGACATTTGAAATCCATGTTTCACCAATTCTAGGGATAAAAACTTTCACTGAACCTTTTCCTTGAGGTTTATGAGTTGTATCATCAGCTAAATAAATGGGATTTAGTTGAACATCTTTATAATTCCAAAAGTAGTCTCTGCGATAAGTCATATGTTGAGTAGACCCTATGTCCAATATCCAATCATTTTCAAATGAATATACATGATGAACTGCTAAAAAAACATATTGATATTGATCATCCTGGTAATCTTGATCTTCTGCATGTTGATCTGATTGTTGAGAATTTGAATTTGATGTCTACTTGAACTTTGGCAATTGATCATTGCTTGTAAGACAATTTGATGCATAATGACCCATTTTTAAACATCTTTTACATCTTACTTGAATGAAATTTCTACCTCTTCCTGACTGTGCATTATTATTGGGAGGATTAATTTGAAAATTTTGTCGATTAAAATTGCTACAACCTCTACCTTGACCACGACCTCTGCCACAACATCGATTAGAAGACTGATTCTGAAAATTTCCAAAATTTGATTTTCCTCTTCCTTTAGAACTTTCATCTTTAGTGAAAATAATATATTCTTTTGATTTTTTTTGTTTTCCAAAAGATTTACTATGTTGATCTAGTAATTCACTAAGTGAATCAAAAGTCACAGTTGATAAATTATCAGTTATTTGCAAAGTCTCAAGAAAATGATTATAAGATGGAGGCAAGCCATTTATTACAATGGAGACTAGAAAACTATCTTCAAGTTTAGGAAAAACACCTTTGATGATTTCCCGATGAATGTTATTAATCCTTGAAATGTATTCTAATACATCACCATTGTTTGCTAATCTTTGTTTAAGGAATTTCATTTGTAGATAAACTCTATGAGATGCAACAGGAGTATCAAAAAGCTTCTTTAACAGATTCCAAGTAGACCATGCATCTTTGGAATTCTCAATATGAACAAACATGTGTTCAGTTACAGAAGAACATAGAAAAGTAAGTGATTTTTCATCTTTCATATTCCATTTTTCTAAAGAAGTAGCATCGATTGGATTAGTTGGAGAAGTATCGCCATCACATATATCATGCCGTAATTCATTATAGATCAGAGTGTTCTGCATGTGCCGACTCCAATATTTGTAATTCTTAGGTCCATCTAACTTATCTGATTCTATGAATACATTGATTAGTTTAGACATGATGTTTTTTTCACTATTTGCAAGTGAATAATCCACAAAACTCCAAAAGAGAGACACAAGGCACCAGAAAGAAAGGCTACATAATCCATGCAAAAAGAGTACTTTTAAGGGCTTGGCCTTGACCCTTTAAAAGTCTTGTTGGAAATGGAGTTTGAGAGAGTATTTTAATGGACTCTTCTCAACTTCTAAGTGTTCAAGACTACAATCAAATCTTTCAAAGTTTGACTCTTTTTACAAGATAGATAGCCTTTTACAAGTAATAAAATGTGCCCTCCCTTGAACTAAAGTCATCAATGACTTAAAAGATTACAACTCAAATGTCTAAAAATAAAAAAAACAAAACTCTTTAATCTGAAGATCAATGCTTAAAATTCTTATAACTCTACATCTTTATGTTAAAAAAATTTCTGGTCCTTCATTTGATCCTTCATCCGATCCTCAATCCAGTCCTCAATCTGGTCCACGATATAGACCTTGATATGAACACAGATTTTTTCAACGATTTTGATAATTTAATATCAATTAAAAAAACTGTCCACCAAAATCGCGCAGAAGGGGCTTCAAAAATGAGGACACTCAACAATATTTTGACACGCATAAGAGATTTTAGTGGGTGAAATTACACTAGTATATTCACGCAGAAGAGCTCTGTGTGGAGATCCAAATGCTCATGATATTCTTGTTGAGCTGGTTATTGTCTCATATCTGTGTTCGCGATGGCAATGAAACAATAACATTAAACCTTAGATATGCGTTCATGTTTTGGTTATGGGCCCATCATGTTCAGATCAACCCTCCTTTTGCAAACCCTATACAAACAACAACAACAACTGCAAGTGGCGATGGCAATGTAGCAGAGAGAAATTGTGGAAAACGTTGAGTGGATTAGCTCTTTGTGCACAAGATCTCCAGAGGTACCAGATCCGATCCACACAAATTCAAATCTTCATTTTCACCGATTTGATGCCAGAGATTCAATTTGATGACTTTCTTATAAATTCAAATTTGATCCACGATTCGGTCCTTGATACAGTCCTTCATACAAAATTTTATACAGACCTCAATATAGTCCTTGATACAGAACATATCTAAAAACTAAAAAGAAATATAGGATCTATAGCTCTGAAATTAAATTGTCATTTTTATGAATAGATCTGAAGCATATTTTACAAGAAATTAACCCTCTTAATTAATTTAAAAAACAAAAGTGCATCTTAAGATCATAAAACAATGTAGATTTATAACAGATCTGCAATGATCTTGAGATTTACAAGCCTAACTACTGATAAATTTTCAGATTTATAACTATAAACATTAGAAATAGCTCTAGAAATATAATCAACAATAAAATGAGGATTAGATATGAAATAAAATCAACAGTAAAATGAGGATTAGATATGAAATAAAATCAACAATAAAATGAGGATTAGATCTGAAATAAAATCAACAATAAAATGAGGATTAGATCTAAAATAAAATCAACAAATTGATTTAGAAAAAATATGCAATTAAAAAACTAAATTTTCCTTACATTAAACAACAACAGATTACCTCAGTACCGTTTCCCTTGAGTTTGAAGAGATATGGGTTGATGTAGTGGAGACTTCCTTGCTTACTCAATCCATCACTAATTCTCTTCCATCACAGTTTTCACGATGGCTATGATACCATGTTGACAAAGTGTCCTCAGACACGTAATTTTATTGATAAGAAAAAACTGATTACAATCTGAAGTGAGAACTCATAATCTACTCCTCAACCTCACTTGAAGAAGGAGCTAGTTTATATAGCTCAACTCTAAACTAAAACATAGGAGAACAACCAATCACATAATCACATGAGTATAATAGGTGTCCTTTACATAGAAGCTAGGTGTCCTTATCCTAACAAACTAATTTCTTAAAAACATTTAATCTAGAAATTCTTAGACTATTGTTTAGAATAATGACGCTAACATGTAAGAAATAAGAGGAAGACTAGTCACTATTTGTTGATTACATAGTTTCTTCAATGAGCAATAGTTTAGATGAAAAAACCACTCATGCCATAGTTTGCTCAAGTCATCGTTGTGAGCAATAGAAACTAATGGAAAATTTGATGACCCAAAGTTTTCTAACTTGTATAACCTGGTAATATCATCAACAATTCCAGTTGCAAGGACATGTTTAGGATATTTTAGATATTTGATTACAACTTGGTGAGGTGAAAACTCTACAGTTTTACCTTCACCTGAATGCGTGATCTTATATACTGATGGAAGGTTATAGGAAAGACTTGTAACACAATACATCATTGAAATGACCATTATTTTCCTGAACTGTTCCATACCATATAACACTAAGAGATCTATCATCACCAACAAATATTTTCTTGGTTTTACATTCATTTAGAGAATAAAATATGTCTTTATCCTTAACCATATGATAATATGCTCCAAAATCAATAAACCACTCGTTAGAAGAAGAATTAGAAGTTGCATCGAAGGAGAAACTAGAAGAAAAAAGGGCACGCCCATGAGAAGAAGAGTTATAAGAAGAAGAATCAATACTAATGTTGTGATTCTTCATCATTGCTTCCAAAGCTTCCATTTTCTTAAACAATTTGGACTCCACATGACCATATTTCCCACAAACGTTTCAATGTATATTAGTCTTCTTATTTTTATATTTTTCTCCTTTGTCACCATTAGGAGAGGAAGATGGTTGAGATGGTTTAGGAACCTTGTTTTTCTTTTTATTGTGGCGAGGATGTTAATTCTTGGGATTCTTGGATTTATCTTTTTGCTGGACCACTAAGGATTTATTGGATGTACCTGTAGTGTGTATCAATTGTAACATACCTAGCCACCACCTTAGGGCATACACTCCTACTTCTAGAATTCCCTTCAATATGCACTAATGCCAAACCATGATGCACCCATCACTAACGACCCAATAATGCATTGCTTGAGCCAATTTGAGAAAATGATACTAACAACTAAATGAAGAAGCATGAAATAACACATGCAATTATTAAGATTTATGTTAAACTATAAAATAAAGAACAATATGCCATGCAAAGCATTAACCAGTAAGAAGACAAATTAGTAATTCATATCTCAAAGATAATAATCAATACACATAAAAAATAATTATATACAAGTAGAGAAACACCATGACAGAGAACAATTATCTTTAACAAAAACAATCACCAACTAGTTGCAGACCAAGGACGTTCCACCAAACTTTAGACATTGTTTTTCCAAGTCTTAACAACATGTCACCCCTGAGCTAGGGATATGAATCCACAAGGACAGGTTCCAAGACGACACTCATCTTCCCAAACCAGTCAACACTAAAGCTCTCAAAGGTTTTCTCAACACACAACAATGCAAAGTTCACCAACTCTTTTCTCCTAGCCTACACCTCCCAAGAGATTAAACTCCCTTAATTTCCATGCAATCCCTTCATCATGGTGTAGATAATGTTCTCCATTGTGGGCCTCGATACATGATCTCTTCCATTTACCCCTAGGCATAAGGGGGTAACCCGACTGAAATATCCATTATATAAATGGGTCTTTGATTTCCTTTCAGAATGCTTTGTTTTCCTTCTTCATCACGACATGTAAATGTATTATCACGACAATATATAACAACATGATGCTTTTCCAACCAATCCATTTCAAATAGGATATCATAATATCCTAATGGAATGAGATTCATATAAGAAAGTTCATTTATTCCATTCAAATTTATTGGACAACCTCTAATTTTTTGGCATTGATGGTAACACTTATACTCCCCCTGTGACTATTGCTCCCCCTATCTTCATGATTTTGATCAATCTCTCCTACTTTTTTTCTTTATCTCTCCCTTTGACATCAATGGAAAAGGGTAAATCCCTCTAAAAATTTCTCCCCATTTTATTATTTTCAAGATGTTGTGTAGATAAATGTGAGGCTTCTTGTATATGCTTTCTTCCTCTCTTCCAGGGATTCTTGTCCATTGGTACTTCCTGGTGTAATCTACTGACATATATTAAAAGCATTCATGTCAAATTTCCTTCTTTAATTGACTTCAAATATTCATGGATTCGAGATTAATTGCCGGATAATCCACAGTTGGTGTCATTTTTTTCATCGACGTTTCGAATCTGAATCGGGATTCATCATCATGACTAATCGTCAGTTACAAAGCTTGCTGATCTTCGTCAATTAATAGTAGATGCAGGACAGTTTTGAGATTTGTAATTAGGTCGGCTAGTTGTAATGTCAAATTTCTAAAACTAAAAATTCAATTTTAGCGTTTAGTAAATGAG
>ML792472.1:212223-248967 GCA_009831015.1 Picea engelmannii | reverse complement strand
TATTTCTCTAATATTACTCCTACCCCCCACCCTCATATATGATTTCAATATAACTTCTATAATATTACCCCCCATTGCCACCCTCATATATGATTTCTCTAATATTACCCCTGATTTATCTAATATTACCCCCCACCTCCACCCTCATATATGATAATATGAGTTCTCTAATATTACCCCCCACCCCCACCCTCATATGATGGTGGGGGTGGGGGATAATATTAGAGAAATCATATGTGGATGGGGCTGGGGGTAATATTAGAGAAATCATAATATGATTTCTCTAATATTACCCCCACTCCCACCCTCATATATTATTTCTGTAATATTACCCCCCACCCCCACCCTCATATGAGGGTGAGGATATGATTTCTCTAATATTACCTCCCACCTTGACACCCTCATTTTACGGTGGGAGTGGGGGGTAATATTAAAAAAATCATGTTATGATTTCTCTAATATTATCCCCCACCCTCACACCCTCATTTTAGGGTGGGGGGTAATATTAAAGAAATCATACTATGATTTCTCTAATATTACCTCCCACCCCCACCCTCATATGAGTGTGGGGATGGGGTATAATATTAGAGAAATCACAATATGATTTATATAATATTACCCCCCACCCCCACACTCATCTAAAGGTGATGGTGTGAGGTTTGTACTATGATTTCTCTAATATTACCCCCCACCCCTACCCCCACCCTCATATGAGTGTGGGGATGGGGTATAATATTAGAGAAATCACAATATGATTTCTCTAATATTACCCCACACCCAGACACTCATATGAAGGTGATGGTGTGAGGGTGGGGGTTGGGAGTATTATTAGATAAATCAAAATATTATTTCTCTAATATTATCCCCCACCCCCACCCTCATATGAGGGTGGGGGTGGGAGGTAATATTAGAGAAATCATATATGAGGGTGAGTGTAGGGGGTAATATTAGAGAAATTGGGAGGTAATATTAGAGAAATAATAATATTATTTCTCTAATATTATCCCCCACCCTCATGCTCATATGATTTCTGTAATATTACCCCCCACCCCCACCCTCATATGAGGGTGGGGATATGATTCCTCTAATATTACCTCCCACCCCCACCCTCACACCCTCATTTTAGGCTGGGGGTGGGGGGTAATATTAGAGAAGTCATGCTATTATTTCTCTAATATTACACCCCACCCTCACACCCTCATATGAGGGTGGGGTGTAATATTATAGAAAACATAATATGTTTTCTCTAATATTACCCCCCACGCCCACCCTCATATGAGGGTGATGGTGTGAGGGTGGGGGTGGGAGGAATTATTAGAGAAATCATAATATGATTTCTCTAATATTACCCACCACTTTCACCCTCATATGATTTCTCTAATATTACCCCCCACTCACACTCTCATATCCCCACCCCCACCCTCATATGAGGGTGGGGATGGGGGGTAATATTAGAGAAAGCATATGATGATTTATTTAATATTACCCCCACCCCCACCCACACCATTGAGGGTGGGGGTGGGGGGATATATGAGAGAAAAACATATGTATGTTTTCTCTAATATATCCCCCAACCATGTGTTTTCTCTAATATATACCCCCACCCCCACTCTCAGGGTGGTGGTTTGTTTTCTCTCATATACCCCCCCACCATTTGTTTTCTCTAATATATCCCCCCACCCCCACCCTCAATAAGGGTGGTGGTGGGGGGATATATGAGAGAAAACATAAAATGAGTGTGTGAGGGTGGGGGTGGGGGATAATATTATATAAATCAAAATATTATTTATCTAATATTATCCACCACCCCCACCCTCACACCCTCATTTTATGTTTTCTCTCATATTATCCCCTACCCCCACCCTCAATATGATTTATCTAATATTATCCATCACCCCCACCCTCACACTCTCATTTTATGTTTTCTCTAATATATCCCCATACCCTCACCCTATCCCCACCCTCACATCCTCATTTTATGTTTTCTCTCATATATCCCCCCATCCCAACCTTGAGGGTGGGGGTGGGGGGATATATTAGAGAAAACATATGTATTTTTTCTCTAATATTTCCTGCCACCCCCACCCTCAATAAGGGTGGTGGTGGGGGGATATATGAAAGAAAATATAAAATTAGGGTGTGAGGGTGGGGATGGGGGATATTATTAAAGAAATCATATTGTGACTTCTCTAATATTACCCCCCACCGCCACCCTCACACCCTCATATTAGGGTGGGGGTGGGGGATAATATTTGAGAAATCAATGAGGGTGGTGGTGGGGGGATATATTAGAGAAAACATAAAATTAGGGTGTGAGGGTGAGGGTGGGGGTGGGGGATAATATTAGAGGAATAATATTATGAGTTTTCTGATACTACCCCCCATCCCCACCCTCACACCCTCATATGAGGGTGGTGTTATACAGGATAGCCTAACTGAGAGGGAGGGGGGGGGGTGAATCAGTTAGATAAAATTTATTTCCTTTTATTTAACAGATTACTCAATGAACACAGATTATACCTTTTACTGTATGTCTTGCTGCAAATCATTCAAATAAATAAATATGCAATCACATAAATAGACAATGACATAGATTTTCATAATGAAACCCAAAAGGGAAAAACCTCTTCTTCTTATGAATGAAAGGCAAGCTCCAATTACTCTTTACATTCTTATTTTATCTGAGCTACAACCCAGATGAGGTTGCTACCTCTGTTTCTTCAACACCTACTGAATGGAAGCTAAAACTCTTGGATGTACAAGCACCAACTTGTATAGGAGACTTTTACAGTCTCCCCTTGCTCCTCCCTACCACCGTGAAATCATTCTCTATTACTAAGAACCTCAATCCAACTCTTTATCTTCTCTGTCAAAGATTAAGCATTCAAATCCTCTATGTTTTTCATATCACAATTCATTATTGACTAGACCACTTAGATTTATCAATATGTGTATGTGTCTTCCCTCCTCTATCTTTTTCTCTTCCTCAAATTTTATAGAGCCATATATCTCCCATAATCCTCTCTCATTTATTTTCTTGCAACATTCAATTTATATATCTTCCCATATCATCAACGCGTACAATCGAACCCTCATGCTTCAAAGAATTAATTACAATAACTGAATAACTACCTTACAATGATCATTATTGGTCAAGGCCTCAAGAAGAACAGTAGCCACAAGATTAGTTTAAATATTTAACCATCACCGTTCGATGATCATACATTTGTTTTGTTTCAGCATAGAATAACCCTTGAGCGCTTCGGCAAGACACTTTTTCTTAAACCATATGCCCATTGGCTATGACCACGGGCTTAACTAAAATGCATTTTGCATTTCGACATTTCGACGTTTTTTCTTTTCGGGTTTTCGAGACTCACAATAGTCCCTTTCGGAATTTCATCTTTTAGCGTTTCGACATTTCGGTGTTCTCTACTTCAAAGGTTAAAGTTCCTTTGATCTTTGATTTCCCGGTTTGCGAAACTCCGAAATGGAGTCTTTGTTGATGTGCTTGTTTTGGGATTTCGGCGTTTCGCATTTCGCAACTTTGGGACTCCTGTGATGAAGAGTCTCGACTCTTGACTCCTCCAATTCCCGGTATCCGAAACTCTGAAACGTCGTGGTTTCGCATTTCATCATTTCATCATTCTTGTCATGAGTTTCCTTGACACCTCCAACTCTTGGAATCCCGAAATAGAAACTCCCAGAATCATGTGACGTGTGTCCCTTTCGGTATTTCGACATTCATATTTCGGTGACATTTCGGATTTTCGCATTTCGACATTTCCTGAGATGGAATGCTATTGCATTTCCTTCCTTTGACTTCTGATTTCTCGATATCCACTTTTCTCCGATTGATGGTCCCATGGCCTTTCGTGATCAGACGGTCCTGATCTCATTGGGACTTTGCGCTCCGATTGACGGCCCATAGCCTTTCGTGATTAGATGGTCCTAATCCCATCAGGACTTTGTGTTTCGCGATTTTGCGTATCATGATGTCGAAGGTTGGAGCTCCTCCTTTCTTTGATTCCCAAATTCCGAAGGAACTCTCAGCGAACCACCGTGCAGCTTCAAGTTTGACATTAATGTCAAAACCTGTGCAAACTGACCAACAGGTGGGGGATAATATTAGATAAATAATAAATATATGATTTCTCTAATATTAACCCCTACCCCCACCCTCATTTCTCTAATATTATCCCCCACCCCACCCTCATATTAGACAAATCATATATTGGGTAATATTAGAGAAATAATATATTATAATTTCTCTAATATTACCCCCCACCCCCACCCTAATATTAGAGAAATAATATATTATGATTTCTCTAATATTAACCCCCACCCCTAGCCTCATACAAGGGTTGGGGTGGGGGGTAATATTAGAGAAATCATAATATACGATTTTTCTAATATTAGGGTGGGGGTGTGGGGTAATATTATATATTTTACCCCCTAACTTGGGGGTGGGGGGTAATATTAGAGAAACCATAATATGATTTCTCTAATATTAAAACCCACCCAACCCTCATATGAGGGTGGGTGTGGGGGGTAATATTAGAGAAATCATAATATGAGGGTGGAGGTGGGGGATAATATTAGAGAAACCATATTATGGTTTCTCTAGTATTACCCCCCACCCCCAAGTTGGTGGGTAAAATATATAATATTACCCCACACCCCCACCCTAATATTAGAGAAATAATATATTATGATTTCTCTAATATTACCATAATATGATTTCTCTAATATTAAAACCCACCCAACCCTCATATGCGGGTGGGTGTGGGGGGTAATATTAGATAAATCATAATAGGGTGGGGGGTAATATTAGAGAAATCATAATATGAGGGTGGAGGTGGGGGATAATATTAGAGAAACCATATTATGGTTTCTCTAGTATTACCCCCCACCCCCAAGTTGGTGGGTAAAATATATAATATTACCCCACACCCCCACCCTAATATTAGAGAAATAATATATTATGATTTATCTAATATTACCCCCCACCCCCACCCTTATATGAGGTTGGGGGTGGGGGGTAATATTAGAGAAATCATAATATATTATTTCTCTAATATTACCCAATATATGATTTCTCTAATATGAGGGTGGGGGTGTGGGATAATATTAGATAAATCATAAATATAAGATTTCTCTAATATTAACCCTCACCCCCACCCTCATATGAGGGTTGGGGTGTTGGATAATATTAGAGAAATGAGGGTGGGGGTGGGGGTGGGGCTTAATATTAGAGAAATAATATATTTATGATTTATCTAATATTAATGCCCACCCCCACACTCATATATTAGATAAATCATAAATATATTATTTCTCTAATATTAACCCCCACCCCCACCCTCACCCTCATTTCTATAATATAATATCTCTAATATGAGGGCGGGGGTGGAGGATAATATTAGATAAATCATAAATATATGATTTCTCTAATATTAACCCCTAGCCCCAGCCTCATATGAGTGTGCGGGTAGGGGTTAATATTAGAGAAATCATATATTTATGATTTATCTAATATTATCGCTCACCCCGACCCTCATATTAGAGAAATCATATATTTACTATTTATCTAATATTATCCCTCACCCCTGCCCTCATATTAGAGAAATCATATATTGGGTAATATTAGAGAAATAATATATTATAATTTCTTTAATATTACCCCCCACCCTAATATTAGAGAAATAATATATTGTGATTTCTCTAATATTACCCCCCACCCCCAACCTCATATAAGGGTGGGGATGGGGGGTAATATTAGAGAAATCATAATATATGATTTCTCTAATATTAGGGTGGGGATAGGGGGTAATATTATATATTTAACCCCCCAACCTGGGGGTGGGGGTAATATTAGAGAAACCATAATATGATTTCTCTAATAGTATCCCCCAACCCCACCCTCATATTATGATTTCTCTAATATTACCCCCCACACCCACCCTCATATGAGGGTCGGGTGGGTTGTAATATTAGAGAAATCATAATATCATTTCTCTAATATGATTTCTCTAATATTAGCCCCCAAGCCACATATGAGGGTGGGGGTAGGGGGTAATATTAGAGAAATCATATTATGATTTCTCTAATATTGTACCTTGTTTTGATTTATTTCTCAAGTGGAAAAAAATCACTCCATCCAACCTTTATTTAGGAATGAATTTTAGCTTGCATTTGGAAATTCACCCTCATATGAGGGTGGGGGTGGGGAGTAATATGATTTATATAATATCATATTATTATTTCTCTAATATTATCCCCCACCCCTAGTAATATTAGAAAAATCATATTATCATTTATCTAATATTACTCCCCACCCCTAGTAATATTAGAGAAATCATATTATGATTTCTCTAATATTACCCCCCACCCTCATATGAGGGTGGGGGTGGGGGGTAATATTATAGAAATCATATTAATGGGGGTGGGGGATAATATTAGAGAAATTATATTATGGTTTATCTAATATTACCCCACACCCCCACCCTCATATAAGGGTGAGGGTGGGGGTCGGAGATAATATTAGAGAAATCATATTATGATTTATATAATATTATCCTCTGCTAAAATATGACGTGGGTTTTGGATATATTTGGTGAGCATAAGAATCCATATGTTATATGTCTCCGGTACAAACTTCAGCACGACCCAGATCACGGATTTCGAGATATCGCAATTTTACTACAGAAAACCAATGTTTGGAGGGTTGATGAATCGTCGCACCCTAGAGAAGGGTAAAGTGCGACGATGTTGAATCGTCACACCCTAGTGAAGGAAACAGTGTGATGATTATCAAAAACAAAATCGCCGCACCCAGATGAAGAACACAGTGTGACGACGTCGCACCTTGGCTCTGTATAGGATGCGACGATGCCTGGAAAAAGAAATAGGGATAGGCCACGACAATTGCGAAAACTAGGTTTACTCAAGGACTCTTTCGCTCTTCTCTATCTTTTCTGGGTTATTCCAAGCAGCTCAGATCTAATACCATATCATTGTTTCATGGAAACCTCCATACGAGACCTAGCTAAAGAATACACAAACAAAGCTTATCAAGAAAATGAAGATAGATACACAATGAAGACTGAGAATCAATGTATATTATGATATAATCAATGAGTGAGTGATCTTCACTCTTATAGGCAAGGACATACTATAATTAAGAATGCATGTACAATAGTGATGGTCTAAGATTAGAAATTTTAACATAGAACTAGTCAATTAACTCCCACTGAACTAGTGTTACTCCCACTGAACTAGTGTGCCGAAAATAGAAATTTCTCCAATAGGGGGTAATACTAGAGAAATCATAATAGGGTGGGGATGGGGGGTAATATGAGAGAAATCATAATATGTAGGGATATGAGGGTGGGGTGGAGGATAATATTATATAAATCATAATATGATTTCTCTAATATTATCTCCCACCCCCACCCTCACCCTTATATGAGGGTGGGGGTGTGGGGTAATATTAGATAAACCATAATATAATTTCTCTAATATTATCCCCCACCCCCATTAATATGATTTCTATAATATTACCCCCCACCCCCACCCTCATATGAGGGTGGGGGGTAATATTAGAGAAATCATAATATGATTTCTCTAATATTACTAGGGGTGGGGAGTAATATTAGATAAATGATAATATGATTTTTCTAATATTACTAGGGGTGGGGGATAATATTAGAGAAATAATAATATGATATTATATAAATCATATTACTCCCCACCCCCACCCTCATATGAGGGTGAATTTCCAAATGCAAGCTAATATTCATTCCTAAATAAAGGTTGGATGGAGTGATTTTTTTCCACTTGAGAAATAAATCAAAACAAGGTACAATATTAGAGAAATCATAATATGATTTCTCTAATATTACCCCCTACCCCCACCCTCATGTGGCTGGGGGGTAATATTAGAGAAATCATATTAGAGAAATGATATTATGATTTCTCTAATATTACAACCCACCCGACCCTCATATGAGGGTGGATGTGGGGGGTAATATTAGAGAAATCATAATATGAGGGTGGGGCTGGGGGATAATATTAGAGAAATCATATTATGGTTTCTCTAATATTACCCCACACCCCCACCCTCATATAAGGGTGAGGGTGGGGGTGGGAGATAATATTAGAGAAATCATATTATGATTTATGTAATATTATCCTCCACCCCACCCTCATATCCCTACATATTATGATTTCTCTCATATTACCCCCCATCCCCACCCTATTATGATTTCTCTAGTATTACCCCCTGTTGGAGAAATTTCTATTTTCGGCACACTAGTTCAGTGGGAGTAACACTAGTTCAGTGGGAGTTAATTGACTAGTTCTATGTTAAACTTTCTAATCTTATACCATCACTATTGTACATGCATTCCTAATTATAGTATGTCCTTGCCTATAAGAGTGAAGATCACTCACTCATTGATTATATCATAATATACATTGATTCTCAGTCTTCATTGTGTATCTCTCTTCATTTTATTGATAAGCTTTGTTTGTGTATTCTTTAGTTAGGTCTAGTATGCAGGTTTCCATGAAACAATGATATGGTATCAGATCTGAGCTGCTTGGAACAACCCAGAAAAGCCAGAGAAGAGCGAAAGAGTCCTTGAGTAAACCTAGTTTTCGCAATTGTCGTGGCCTATCCCTATTTCTTTTTCCAGGCATCGTCGCATCCTATACAGAGCCAAGGTGTGACATCATCACACTGTGTTCTTCATCTGGGGTGTGACGATTCAAAATCATCGCACTTTACCCTTCTCTAGGGTGCGACGATCCAACAACCCTCCAAAAATTGGTTTTCTGTAGTAAAATTGCGATATCTCGAAATCCACGATCTGGGTCGTGCTGAAGTTTGTACCGGAGACATATAACATATGGATTCTTATTCTCACAAAATATCTCCAAAACCCACGTCATATTTTATCATATATAGTTGTTTTATCATATATATATATATATATATATATATATATATATATATATATATAAAGATGTCATAGCACCGTCAATCATATCTCAGAATCCACGATCTGGGTTTTTAGGATATTTTCAGAATCAATAGTAGGGATGGAGGCAATGCAAATTCTTCAATAAATTCTGGTGATAATAATCACACCGTGAAACTATTTTGAATGGAATCTGAAGGCCGCATTCCAACTCAAAAGAAAATGACTTTATAATTTGACGATGGCGACATAAACAAAACCTACATCATTGCTTGAGAATACCAGATGGGCGAACCGTAAGGATGAGGCCACAAAAATACTTATTGAGTTAATATCCACTGATTTATGGTTTCATGTTGCCACATGCAAGTCTCCAAACAAGATATGGACCACCTTGGAAGGACTCTTTGGAAAGAAGGATGAGATGCAAGGTCATATGCTTGAGGTAGAGTTGAATACCTTAGACCCTACAAGTTTTGATAATATACATGATTTTTTTACTAAATTTAAATATTTGCTATTGAGCTTGGGTGAATGTGTTATTGACAAGTCTACATAAGATAAAAAACTTATTCTAACAATCTTGGACAAGCTAGGACCAGAATACGTTGTATATGTCTCTAATTTCCATTCTGGCAGATGTATTTTGGGCGCAAATTGGAAAATGCCTACGATGGTTCAGTTCATTGATTATCTTACACAAGAGCAGACAAAACACATATATATGGGCCTCATCAAGGATCCCAAAGCACATACACTCACCATGCATGATGGAAAAGGATCATCCAAACAAAACGAGAACGAGGGATATTCCAAACCCTTTAATGATTCTTTAGGTTCCAAAGACTCTTTAGATTCAAAGAAGAAGAAGAAGAAGGGAAAACAGTGCACTTACTACAATAAACCGAATCATGAAGAATCCCCATGCATGAAGAAACATATCGATCTTATGGCACTTGCACTTCAACAAAACAACCTTGGAAACTTCATTCCAGAGGGAGTCAAGAAGCAGAAGAAAGAAGATCATGCTCCTATGAAAGGTAATCATCATTATTTGGTTGCAATTAATTTCTCATCTGATTCATGGACTATAGATTTTGGTGCATACCATCATATGGAATCTAAAGAGGAAGTTTTCTCTTCTTTGATTCCATGCTCAATACCCCCTATTCTCATGGGGGATGATACTCCAGTAGCAACAACAAGAGAAGGGAGAGTAGAACTCCATAATGGTAGTTTTGAGAATGTTTTACATGTTCCAAATATTTCTATGAATCTGCTCTCAGTTTATCAGATCACTCAGAAAGTTAAAAAGGATGAATTTACATCATATTCAGTTTCAGTGATTGACATGCATGACAATTCCATCATTGTAATTGGTGAGGTGGATCACAAGTCAAGGTTATATAAATTCACTATGTTTTCTGACGATGACTCCTCTATTCTACTTACACATAAGGAGAGTACTTTGCATGCACCTCCAGTGAAAAATGCATATACTCTTGTACTTCCATAAGTTACAGACATCAAATATGATTCCATACACTTAGATTATGTACATGGAAATAAGCAGGTAGTATAGCCAGATAAGAAGCCAGTGCCAAAGCTTCAACAGATTCCCAAGAAGGAAAAGTTCACACTTCAGGAAGCATGTATTCATGTAGGGAATCCATTGTATTCAAGGAGGACTCGATCTCAGCAGGAGGAGCCTTCTCATGTATTTTCAGCTTCAAAACCTATGATTCCCATGCATTTCTATATGGTTCAATCTACTGATCCACAAACCTACAATAGGGTTGTGGGAAATCCATTATGGAAAGTAGCCATGTAGAAGGAGTATGACTCACTCCTACATAATTAGACTTGGAATATGGTTCCACTTCCACCAAAAAAGAATATTTTTAGGTGCAGATGGTTCCATGAGATCAAGAGGTACAAGGCCCAATAGGTTGCCAAAGGACCTCATCAGATCCATAAATATTTCTACATCTTCACAAAGAATTTTAGTGATTAGAAGTTTCAGACTTTGTAGGATTGTCTTCCAGTGAAGAACACAGTTGCCTAGCAGCTTCCATTTTCTTCTTTTGATACATTGTCTTTTGAGGGGGAGTTTTGTTCCCGTATGGTTTTCCCTCTTTCCTCGTTTTTATTTAGTGTTCATTAGTTGCATTGTACATGAGTACCTAAAATGGCCTAGTAGCTGGGACTCGTTTTTTACTCCATAATGATGTTTAGGGGGGGTGTTGGAGAAATTTCTATTTTCAGCACACTAGTTCAATGGGAGTAACACTAGTTCAGTGGGAGTTAACTGACTAGTTCTATTTTAGACTTTCTAATCTTAGACCATCACTATTATGCATGCATTCCTAATTATAGGATGTCATTGCCTATATGAGTGAAGATCACTCACTCATTGATTAGATCATAATATACATTGATTCTCATTCTTCATTGTGTATCTCTCTTCCTTTTCTTGATAAGCTTTATTTGTGTATACTTTAGCTAGGTATCCTATGTAGGTTTCCATGAAACACTGACACCCCCCATCCCCACCATCATATCCCTACCTATTCTGATTTCTCTAATATTACCCCCCATCACCACTCTCATATCCGCACCCCCACCCTCATATGAGGGTGGCGGTGGGGGGTAATATTAGAGAAATCATATTATGATTTATCTAATATTGTACCTTGAGTTGATTTATTTCTCAAGTGGAAAACAATCACTCCTCCATACAACCTTTATTTAGGCATGAATATCAACTTGCATATGGAAATTCACATGGAATGGGATCATTCTAGTAAATATAGGACTTAGACTTTTTAGATTCAATATTGAAAAAAGAATGCTTGATGTAGCTAGGTTTTTACATACTCATAATAAAATCTGAAATTGTGGCTATCAAATAATTAATGAATTGGTGAATGAAAAACTTTATCTTTATTTGATTATTTCATTCAACTGATATATGTTGGAATTATTGATTATGTGTTGTCATTGATGGAAAAATGAGTCAAACATGTACAGTAATCATAGGCAAAGAAAGATCACCTTGGAGAAAACGCAATTCGTGATCATTGTTGATCACAATAGGATCAACATTGATCCATGTTCCTAAATCTCAGGAGATATAGTGGGGAGATTCTACAAAGAATACACACACAAAATCAGAGCATGCAATGTTAAGGTATTTGGAAAGGATGAAGGAAATCTCATAAGGGAGAGCACATTGCATAAGTGATATTGAGATTGAAATCACCACAATAAAACTCCAAAAGAATCAATGAACAATCATGTCCGTTGATATAGTTCTGGGGAAAATATTGGACTGTCAGATCACGCAGAAGAAAGAGCCTACATAGAAGAATCCCTTATGAAGGATCATGGAAATATAATCATCCATTCTAATTTCAGGATTAATCGCAACCATCAGATCAATTAGAACCATTGATCAAAGCCAAGTGGAAGGATAACGTAAGTTTCGAGACATCAAAACTTCGCCACTTTGGAAAACATTAGAGATAAGGCATAGGAACGAACTCACGAAGTCATAAAATCCCTCTTGCCATTAGATCAAGGAGGGACTTCGGATGAATTCTCGACCATCCGATCGATTTTATTGGAAGGATAGTGTAAGAAACAAATATCTTGGAATCTCAGATTAAACGAACTACCATCAACCATTGATCTAGACTAAAAATATTGGAACCGTCAGATCATAGTAAAGGAAAGGAGATGGTCAAATGCGACACTGACCACTCTGGCAAAAAGAAGCCAAGAACATGTAAGTTTACTCGAAGGCTGAAGACGTGGAGTCACGAACTCTCATCAACCGTTGATCTGGAGTGAAATATTGGAACTCTCAGATCACAGTAAAGGAAAGGAGATGATCAACTCCAGTGTTGACCACTTCAGTGAAAAGGGGTCTAAAACATGTAAGTTCACCCGAAGGCCGAGCCTCGAATTCCCAAAGTGAACGAGGGCCATCAGATCTAGAAAATGCATGGTGAATGTTGGATGAGGATAAGTGGGTCCAATGGTGGTCAACTTTGGCATTGACCACTTCAGCAAAAAGGGGTATAAAACATGTAAATTCACTCAAAGGTTGGAGCCCCAAAGTCCTGAAGTGAATGAGGGTTGTTGGATCAATAATTCAGGTGAAAACTAGACTGTCTGATATATGAACCAAAGGGGAAAGACATATGACACTTCAAGAGATCCACGTTAGCAATACCACATCAACAAGGACACATGGCGTAATCATGTGGTGACAAGTGTCAAGGTCCAGTTGGAACTTTAGGTATACGTAAGCGATGAATCTAGGTGAAACATGGTAGCCACTGAGCTAGTGCCACATCAACAATGACGTTAGAAAGCTACGTCACTATGTGAGTATGTCCTTCAGGGATATCTGGCTTCTCCTACCTACAAAAATTCATGAAGCTCCGAAGGCCGAAGTTGTGAACTAACACTAGTCATTGATCTAAGATCCTCCAGGATATCTCATGAACATTAGATCAAGTGTAGTCAAATAATAGACCATGATATGTTAAGCAACAAAAAGTGGTCACTGTCTTTTTATGACTTATTTGGTAGGTAAACCTCAAGAGGAATTGAACTACTTTAGAGTTCTAGTAATCTAGAGTCCTGTAGTGCCAAACCTTTGAAATAATATATCACCGTCCATTAAAGAGAAATATCCATGGTCGAGATCCAAAAGCACAAGTAAACGTGCATGCATATTAACTCGGTGAAGGCAACACACAATGATCTAGACCGTTGAAGTTTGTGGATACACGTCAACTTAAGATTAAAGTGCACAGTGGCTAAGTGTTAAAGCTCCACTATGTTGAAAGAGCACGAACCGTAGATCTCAACTCCTGTTTAAGTTGTGACCGTCAATTTTGTTGAAGCCTCTGGGTAAGCCAGGATCGTCCATTCAGTGAAACATTAAAATCGACTGTCCAATATACTAGTGAATAGAGTATACACAATTCAGTGAAATTTGCTCTGGAAGGATACAAGGTTTGCAAAGTCCAATAATACTGAATACTCAGAGAGTCGGAGCTCCTATTGTCCTAAGTCTAATAGTCCTATATCTTGTTCATGTGAAGGTTCTTAAAAGCAACTCGAGGGCCAAGTTCTAACTACACGCCAAAAATGAGTTAATCCATTGGTTCTTAGCCAAAGGGCATATGAAAAATATGTCAGTAGAGAGTACTCATATGTATTTCAATGAATTTTACTTTGGGAAGTATTTATCTGACAAAATGCAAGAAGGGTGAAGTCCGAAGGACTTGGCTCCAACATTGGTCTCGTGATAGAGGAATAAGGGTGAAAGAAGAGGCACTGTGAAAAATGTTTAAAATGGATAAGCCCGTGGTTTTGAGCCCGTGGTCATTTGACATTGGGTTGAAGGAATCTTCTCATACATATTTCATTTATGTAAATAGATTAATGTCTATAGAGTAATTTGACAGAGAATTGACACCAAAACAATATAGATAATCAGTAAAATATCGAATATGATATGTTGGTGAACTGAGGACGAACAAAAATCATGATAATGATATAATGAGCCGATCCATATCTGTAATGAACTCATGAGGACAAATTTTGAATCAAGATTAGTTAGTTAAATGAAGAGGTACAATGGTTCATGTCAAAAAGACACATTGGTTCAATCCTATACCTTTTGAAATACTATATAAACCAGAAGTGGCGGTGAATATAAGTGTCTCTTGGTGGATTAAATATATGTATATATAATGGATTGAATGGAATTTCATTATATCAGGTTGGTGACTGTTTACAATATGAGTATTGTCATGAGGGCTGGATTCCTCACATCTCAGTTGGATCTGAGATCAACAAGTTGGGTCTTTTTATGAGGGTTGGCTTCCTCATTTCTTAGTTGGATCTGAGAACTACAAGATGGGTCTTGTATCAGAGATTTTGATCTCTAATATTTAGTTGAAGTCGAATATATTAAAGGATTGATTTTATATGTATTCATACAAGTTAAATAAATAAAATAAAGATATTATATCTACTTCATACAGTTTGTGTTTTAGATATTTATGAATAATTAATTGAAATACATATCTTATTGAGTTAATTTAGTTAATCTATGAAAGTGTGAAAAGTAGCCAAAAGTTCTAGACACCGATTCAACCCCCCTCTCAGTGTCAAGTGTATATTTCAACAATTGGTATCAGAGCGAGGTTCCTTCAAAACAATTTAAACACTGGAAGGTATATTATGAAGAAATGGGTAGACAAATGGCTCTCCACAAATGAAGCTCCCTTATTTGATGGAAAAAAATACTCTTCATGGAGGAAAGGAATAAAATGGTATCTAAAGTCAAGAAGATCTGGTGTTTTGGATTCAGTGGTATCTAAACCTTGGTACTCAACTACCTCAAAGAAAAAATCAAAAACTACAAAAGAAGCAAAGAAAAATAATTCAATAGAATTAAAGGAAATCCAGAATGGACTGTCAGACCAAGTCAAAGAAAATATGGGACACTACACCTCTGCTAAAGTGCTATGGATACAACTAGATAATTCTTATTAAAATAAAGAACAAAAAAAAGAAACAGAGAATTCCAATCAGTTTATAGAACAAAACAAAGAAACAGAGAAATCCAATCAGATTAAAGAACAAAACTTAGAAATGGAGAAATCAAATCAGATTGAAGAAAAAAATACAGATAAGGAGAATTCTCATTAGAAAAAAGAACAAAACATATAAGAGGACAATTCCTTCAAAGAATTTATGCAAACCCCAGTCATCAACAAAGAATACTACTACATCAAGGAATTGACTAATACCTTAGTATTCACTAAAGAAAAACTATTAGATTTTAAGAATGATGTTATAACTACATTTGAAGTGATTAGTATGGAACCAACAAATGGTCTATATATTGAAGTTCCTAAGGATTTTCTTGACCAGCTTGAATAAGAAGCTGTAGTTATGTGCACTTTTGAAGAGTTGGAGAAACTTCAAAAGAAATATATGTTGCTACTACAACAGTTAGATCATTCTAACCATGAAGAGTGTTGATCCTGAGTTTATACTTTAAGGCTCTAAAGTATACCATCAAGGCATCCGAAAAGATAAAGAGAATTAAGGGGTAAGAATCAATTGTGAAGGATAAATCAGAGTTGGTTTCTCAACTATCTCTGTCTAGCTTCCCATTGCTCTTGGATGCTGATGTCTCTCTCGATAACTACCCATGAGCGTTCTAATTCAACCCGGGTAGTTGTTGTTTGCAGAATAGTATTAAATAAGTTCAAAATAATGCTAATTTGATCTTGAAGGCTAGGTTCTATGTTAGGCTATCTATTATTTGGGATAGTCATGGGGAGTAAATTTTTATTGAATTATAAAATGTTTTAAGATTTGTTTCTTTAGTTTTGAGGGATGAAATAGAAAAGGAATTTTGGAACTCAAAATAATAACACAATAACAGTAGAGGTCATTTCCTGTACTTGAAATAATTTGAGAATAGTAAAATAATAACAAAAGTAACACTGCCGAAAAATATGAGGCTTTAATCATGAAAGAATCTCATATCATAACAGAAGAAGGAAATAAAACAAGATTTCTAATGAAGTATAAAATATAACCATCCAAATGACCTACAGGTCTTGAAATTGCTGATAGCAATCACAGAGGAAAAAATGTAAATGATTATATAATCAAATAAATTCAAACTACAATAGAAATTTTAGTTAGACTATAGTTGATCATTCATTAGAAAGACATGAAAAGAAAGATGTTGAAAGATAGTGAAAACAGAGTAAAGGAACACATAGCTTCAAGTTGACAGAATTCAAAATCTCTTCTGCATTATCTATATCACTGTAAATCGGAAAACTTCTGATACAATTGGGTCCCCAAAAACAGAAGGCCTCTTCTAAGTCTTGTGAAATTATATTTATACATGATCACCAATCTTTTTTATTTTTTATTTTTTTATTTTTTTATTTTTTTCTATTGGTGATTAACTAACTTTCGAAGACTAACGGTTACATGAATGAGAAATGTTGAACCGTTTACATTTCTATTTAAACTACTTTATTATTTCAATGATGAAAATATCCAAAACAATATTTCATGTCTTCGTTGATGAACTTCCTTCTTCTGTTTTAAGACAACGAATACATTTTCCTAGAAACTGCACCAAAACTTTGGGAGCTTCTGGAATATCTTTCGCCTCAAATAGGAAGAACTTTCTCTGTAGTTCAGGTAGACGGTCTTCAATCATCTTTCTTGTGAACTTGATAGTTTGTAACTTTAAGTTCGACATCACTATCCATTTGTCAATTTGGTGACATTGATTACCTTTATTTGTGAGATCTCTAGTTGAATTTCATCCAGATCCTCCTTGAATCTTAGCTGATGCTTACCAATGTTAATTTCTCCTAACAACCCTGGACAGTTGTTTCTTCCAATGTTCAATGAATCTTTCTCTAAAAGGTCGAAAATTCCTTGACAATCGTCATTAACCTCTCTGGTTATTCTCTTGCTTTCTGTGAGGTTTGCCTCCCATACCTTGAGTATTATATCACCTTTAATCTTCTTTGAAAAAAATAGCTTTTGAGTCTCTCTGACCTCCTCTTTTGTTGAAAGAGCCACTGCTTTTTGAAAAGTGGTTCTGGCTACTTTTGCTTCCCTCTCCTTTAAGAGGATATTGTCGAAGGATTTGCTTGTCTCTTGAAAGTAAGTCTGAATAATTTCTAGCTTAGAGATCAATCCCTGTTGCTCTTTTTCTATTCTTTCATGTATTTCCAATGCCCGGGCTTGGAAAATTTCCATCTCTACCACTTTATTTTGGATTGAAATAATATTGTTTTGTAATTGTTTATTCATTTCTTCTTGTTGTAGGACCTGTGCTTGACTGACCTGTATCTTCAGGTTTTCTGCATCTAAGCTTGCTTTCAGTTTTTTAATCTCTTGAATGTCATTGAATCTGACTCGTTCTAGACCCTTGTTTATCTCCCAACTGATACTTATTTCAATCTCCTTTAATTGACTTTGTAGCTGAGCTATCATCTAATCTTTCTGTTGTAACATAGTTCTCAAATTACCCACAGAGTATAAATTTGCCGATGCTAAGGCTCCCATTGTGCCTGCTATTTCTGTAGCGAATTCCCCCTCTTCAAGTTTTTTTCCATCTACAATGATCTTGTGCTTTTTTATCATCATGTCTCATCTTGGATGCATTTCCTTTTTCAGGATAACCTTCCTCTTTTTACTGAAAAAATAATCGGATGAAGGAATTTCGTCTCTAGAAATAGGTTCGAGATCACTAACATATAGAGATCCCTCTTGGGGGTTTCCATAGGTAGACTACAATGGGGTCAAAGAATTAATAGGGATTCCAAGCTTCGTTGATGTTGTTCCTCCTACTTTTTTGGGAAAATCCTCAGGGATTTCTGGGGATGTTTCCAACTCCTTATCTTTCCTTGAATTTGATTTCTCTTTCTGAGGAACTTTTGTTTCTTGTGAAGGCATTTCAATCAAATTCATATTTCCCTTTCCAGTTGTTGTATTCTGTAACTCTGTTTCAAAACCTGGGGGAGGCCCTTCCTTCTCTGGAGGGGGGGTCGTGGATTCACCCTGCAAAATATTTGGCAAACAACTTCGCCTATGACTTTGGAAGGACATGAAACCAGTCTGTAATTTGGGTGATAAGGCCCATACCCTATTCAATACCTCCTCATAGGCTTTAACCTCTTTGAATATATCATCATAAATAGACTTTTCATGTTCATAAGATTTCATATTGCAATGCATCAAATGTCTGTTCACTAGTTGATAAGGTCATGTTTTTTGTGCTCAATATTTACCATTTTGATTTCTTCGAGCACTTCTGCTTCCACCTTAGAATGGCCCAAGTTTAGTAATGAAAATTTCCCGATATGCACAAGGAATATTGGCCAGGATTTCTTTTGGGCTGCCTTTAGCTCTATTCCGATACCTCCTTTCACTATTTGGTGCGCTACCTCTCTCAATACCAGTCTGTCTGGGAGAAATTTTGGAAGTGCATGAGGAGGGACTGAGCACCCATAAACCCTGATGTAAGAGAATTTTTCATCAATGAACCAGTCGGCTATTACTTTTAGGTTTTCTGAGATAGTCTCAGAAATGTGAGGGGTTTCACAGCCATAAAACATTTTATGCATTGGAATTACTATGAAATGACAAATTTCGTAAAACGCATTGTTAGCATTTTCTTCCCATAGCACAGAGTGATACTCGTGAATGGGTTTGGGGCAGGTTATGTTCCAACTCCAATTCATCAGGGGAAATGGAGTCACAAAGCAGATTGCATCCATGATGTACGCCGACATGTAAAAGGCCACTGGCTGACCTTTAGATCTTGCAACTTTGTAATTTGAAACCTCTTGGGCTAGATTATCAGACAAAATCTTGCTCCAGTTAAAAGTGTATCCTTTTGATGCTTCTTCTAAAAGGGGCATCCATTATGCAGGGAAATGGCATGGATTCTTTTTCTCGAAGAGTCTACACAACATAATAGCTACATAGACCATGTACTCGTTCAAAGATGCTATGGCATAAATTCCATGGGTATAGACCCTAAATTTCGATGGACATCTCCACCATCCTTTAATAAAATCAGGATATGTTTGGTCCGCCTCAGTACATTCTTTCCTTTGAAACTCAGTTGTAAATTTGGCATTATAAATGTACTTATGGTTTGGTGAGAGTTTGTACATTACTTGAATATGATCTGTCCTTAATGAGCTGACAATGACCGCTTGATCGTTTAAAATGATTCTTGTCAGGATATCAACCTTCTCCAAGGAAAAAATTGATCATGTCGTTGTATGCCATGAGCCGAGGGCATGCTACGATCTTATGAAGCTCCGATTCTGCTATATCCCGTAGGTGATTTTTGAAATCAACAAGAGAATTTTTGATTTCGTAATCCAGGAGTTCATAGATTTCTCTCCAGGATTTAATTGAGTCGATGGCATGTGGCATAGTGTCGGATATGATATCTCCTTCTGGGTTACGCAACTCCTTTGTCTCTTCACTCTTCTTCGGTGCTTTCTTTGGTGCTATAAATTTATGTTAGAAGGAAAACCTATCACAGAAAAGAAGCATATGAGCTTGGATGAATGTGAATTACCTTTGAAAGACAGAACAAGCATAGGTTTTGGAACACAGACTTTTAATTCGCCTTAAACTCATTTTATGATGAAAACACTGACACAACTGACCTGTAATTAATTACATTTAATGATTTTTTTTTTTTGAGATACGCATTAGTGTCGCAACATTTATCAGTTATCTGTTTATTAATGTGGTCGTATTTCATCAATCCCAGATTCAAAATTCAAAATATTTCATTCAACGATACCGAAAATAAGAAAATGCCTAAGAAGTTTAATTATCGTTAATCATGTTTTTTTAAAACAGAGTTAGTTCAGTTTAAACATTGATTATGAGTCGAGACTTCGCGTTTCGGAATTTCAGGGATCATGTTGACAAGAGGTATGTTATCGTTGAACCCCGAATACCAAAAATGTGATAAGATTAACTTAATCTTTAATAATTACTAACTTCCATTTTTCGGGAAATCGGGGATCAAGATTCTGCGAATAGATATGTATTAAAACATATGTTCTCAGTAAACCCCGAATCCTGTTTTTTTTTCAAAAGTTAGTCTTAACTCCTTTAGGTTTTAATGTTTATCGTGATTATTTTTAAAATGCACGTCAAAATTTAAAGACATTTTAATTTTCCGCCTTTTATTATTTAAAGAATAAAGTTTGTCAGGATTTTCGATACCGGGCTTTTGGAAATGATAGCGAGGGTTATGCTTTATGAAAATCCGAAACCTGAAAAAGGAAAGTTTTAGTCTTAGAGATAAAAACTTTAAAAACTGTTTCAACAAAGTGCATGAACAAAAGATTCAGCTAGAAGAAAAAGAAGAAGAAACCAAAAGATTGAAGACCAAAGTTGCTAATCTAACATAAGAAATGGAAGCATTAAAGACACATGACAACAAAAGAAAATAATTAATAGAAGAGACAAAATAAATGGTCATCTGTCTAAAAACTCAACTTGAATAAATTAAGAAAAATGAAAAAGCCCAGAAGATCCAATTAACTAAAAGAGAAGAATCATGTCACATTTTGGAATTGAAAATTATTAATGTCCAAAAGATAAATGAAAGTACTAATGCAACTCTAATGACACAAATTGAAGAAGCTAAGAAAAATGAAGAAACATATAAGATCCAGTTGACTAAAAAGGAAGAAACATGTCACATGCTGGAAATGGAAGTTATCAACCTCAAAAATAAGAATGAAAAGACAAAAGCAACTATCAAGTTCCATAACAACTCAACTGTCCTAGATAGGATCTGGAACAGTCAAAGACCAAATGATGAAAAAACTGGTCTTGGATACAATAATAAATAAGAAGGTGGCAAATGGAGGACCATTCAAAAACATGATAAAGGATCATACTCCTCAAAAGAAAAAGGTAAAGTCACAAACCTAAAAAAAACCATGAACTTTGTCAAGGAATGAATTTATAAAAATAAAAATAAAAATAAACATATAAAAAGACAGACTTCTCTTGTCACAAAAGAATCAAGTATGGAAACACCTTCAATGGTTATTGATTTTCTTATAATAGCTTTGGTGACAAAGCATTGGAATGCAAGAGTACCGAAAAGAAAAATTTAGGTAGGTCCAATAACTTAATAAGATGTTAGAGATGCAATTATGTTTTCCACACAACAAAGTTTTTTCATACAATGAGATGTTACAACTATGATAGGTTTGGTCACAAATCCCAAAACTGCAGAAAATCAAGAAGTCAATCCATGAGAAATAATTCATACAAGTCAGGAAGAAAATCTAATGAAGGTTGGAAGAAAATAATAAATGACAAGTCTCAAAGAAGAAATCTAGAAAATAAATATCCTACAAAGAAAATATCTCATGAAAAGGTATGGAGAATAAAATCTGAAATAGAAGGAAAGAGGGATGATCTGGCACCTGAAAATGAAGAAATTGATAACAAGGAAATGATGGGTGAAGTTCCTAATAAGGAATGTGAAATTCAAATATTTGAATATGAAATGGATCAAATTCTGGAAAGGAGAGTTCCTAAAGAAGAAGATGACACAATAGCATATCTTGATGATATCATGCAGATCAAGAGTACATTGATCAATAAAAGAAAAATGCAAATTGAAAATCTCAAAGAGGAAAATGAAGAATTTTCACTTACACAGAACATTGATGAATCTTTAATAACATATCAACTAGAAGAATTGAGTAGTGAAAATATTGGAATTTTTCCAAATTTACTTTCATGAAATACTAAATTTCCCCTCAACAGAAAATATGAATAAAAGGAAGGAGGAAGGATTTTACAACATGATTTGGTGTAAGTACTACAAAATACTACTAAAGTATGGTATGATCTAAACCCAATGAGGAGTTTCCAAAAGAATGAAAAAAAGAGGACTTAACAAACAACAAATGAAAGGACCAACTCAATCTTATTTCTAAGGGACAAAAGTTGAAATTGGTTTATGCAAAGTCAAAGGACTGTGAATAAGATATTAAATTGATTGAAGAATGGAAATTAAATTAATTGGTATAGATCAATGGTCTTGTGAAAGATGAGAATATAAAAAAGAATAAAGAAATAGATCAATGGTCTTGTGAAAGATCAGAATATCAACAAGAATAAAGAAACAAATTGATAATATTAGTAAGATTCATACCCTTGTCCTTTAGAACAAAGGAAAAGACAGTAAAACTCTATGAAACAGTAAAAACTCAGGGGGAGTATTAAATTTGGTCATCAAATGAGGAATTCATTGGATTAGGTTTAAAAGACTTGATCACTACAAAATTTGGTATTAGTAAGACTACCTATTTGAACACAAAATCCCAAGATATTGAGATAAAAACTGGCACATTCACAGGGGGAGAAAAACAGTAAAAATTTAACTCTTTGTCATTGACATCAAAGGGGGAGAAAAACAGTAAAACAAATTTGGTATCAGTATTTGGTATAAGTAAAAGGTCAATCCTCCAACTTGAAAATGAGATCAGTGATAGGGGGCGGCGCAAAAGTATTTGTTTTACATATATGTTGCCCTCATTGCCAAAGGGGGAGATTGTTGGCATTATTGATTATGTGTTGTCATTGATGGCAACATGATTCAAACATGTACAATAATCAGAGGAAAATAAAGATCACCTTGGGGCAGAAGAAATTTGTTACCACTGTTGATCATGATAGGATCAACAGTGACACTATGTTCCTAAGTCTTAGGAGAGATAGTGGGGAGATTCTACAAATAATACACACACAAAATTAGAGAATGCAATGTTAAAGTATTTGGAAAGGGTGAAGGAAATATTAGAAAGGGAATGCATTGCAAAAGTGATATCAGGATTGAAATCTCCACAGTCAAACTCCAAAAGAATCAAGGAAGAATCTTGTCCATTGATATATTTATCGGGAAAATCTTGGACAGTTAGATCACGCAAAATAAAGAGACTACACAGAAGAATCCCTTGTGAATAATTGTGGAAATATAATCATCCATTCAAATTTTAGGAGTAATCACAACCATCAGATCAGTTAGAACCATTGATCAAAGCCAAGTGGAAGGATAGCGTAAGTTTCGGGACATTGGAACTTCACCACTTCGATGAACATTGGAGATAAGGTAGAGGTATGAACTTGTGAAGTCATGAAATCCTGCCAACCATTAGATCAAGGAGGGACTTCAGATGAATTCTCGACCATCTGATTAAGTTTAGTGTAAGGACCGTGTAAGCAACAAATATCCAGGAGTCTTAGATTAAATGAACTACCATCAACCCTTGATATGGAGTGAAAATATTGGAACCGTTATATTAGGGTAAAGGAAAGGAGATGGTCAACTTTGACGTTGACCACTCTAGCGAAAAGAAGCCAAGAACAGGTAAGTTTACCCGAAGGATGAAGCCCTGAAGTCATGAAATGTCGTCAATCATTGATCTGGAGTGAAATATTGGAGCCGTCTGGTCGTAGTAAAGGAAAGGAGACGGTCAAATCCGACGCTAACAACTTCAGTGAAAAGGGGTCTAAACATGTAAGTTCACCCGAAGGCCGAAGCCTCGAATTCTTGAGGTGAATGAGAGCCATCAGATCTGGGAAATGAATGGTGACCATTGGATTAGGATAGGTATGTCCAATGGTGGTCAAATTCAACACTAACCACTTCGGCGAAAAGGAGTCTAAAACATGTAAGTTCACATGAAGGCCAGAGCTTTGAAGTCCCAAAGTGAATAAGATTTGTTGGATCAAGAATTCTGGTGAAAACTAGACCGTCCGATATATGATCCAAAGGGGAAAGACATATGACACTTCAGGAGGTCCATGCCATCAAGACCATGTCAGCAAGGACACATGGCACAATCATATGGTGACAAGTGTCAAGGTCCAGTTGGAACTTTAGGTATACGTAAGTCATGAATACAGGTGACATGTGGTAGCCACATCAATAGTGACATCAACAAGCTATGTCACTTTGGGAGTATGTACTTGTTGGCAACCAATTCACATTTTTTTTACTGTCCTTATAAGCTGCCTACACCAACGTTTTGCAAACCTTGATTTTCGTCGCAATTCTCGAATAAAACGACACTATTATTTCATGCGTTCGCACACTTACCTTGGTTTTTGTTTTCACGACTGCAAGTGTGAAAACTTTGATTTCGAAGTCATATTAAAAACGTCACTGGATTACTATGATCATTCTTGTCGATATGTTCATTCCATTTCCAATTTAATTATGATTATACAGTTGACAAGACTCCAAGATTCTTTACTCATTTGGCATTTTTGTTGTTAATATGATTTCAATTTTTATGAGATTGTGATGATTTGATGAGTGTGATCCAATCGTTTATTTATTGGTGGCTTGATGTTTGATCGAATTTGTGATGCATTGGTGGTTTGATTTCTATAGTTTTTAATCAATTCCCTTGACACATTGGTTTCATGAAAATGATTGGCGTTGTGGTTATACCCTTCATATAAATCATTGCATACAACACATTTTCATATGATCAAACCCTCAGTTTTCCCTGACATCGACCTTCCTGACATCATAACAGACAAGACTGAGGCTATGAAGAAGCCTGTGAGTAAGAAAGTCAAGGGTAATCCTACTGTCGACAGCAAGGGTAAGAAAAATGCTCGATTGATATCGAGACTTGCCCGAAATAAACCTAAGCCAAACGTCGACCAAAATCCCATAGTTCTGAGTGAGGAATCATACTCCGATATCGAGCGTTTCCTAGCAGAAGAGTACCCCTATTCTCATGGACTATGCTCCGAGCAACCCTATGACTATGTCTCTAATTTACCCCCATGCCTAAAGGACAATCCTAACTACCCAGGAATCAAGCTACATAATGAAACCCCTTGTGAATTAAACAAATCCTCGCCTGTGATATCAAAACCTGAACAAACATCATGCATCCAATGCAGTGTGTGGCTAGAGCGTTATTACACTGACGTTCCCTTGTTGCAGTCAAAGATCAAATCATTAGAGGACCAAGTTACAGTGATGACAAGAGAAAGAAATAGGCTTCAAGCTAATGACAAGAAACAAAAAACCACTGGTTCGATTGTCTTCAGGAATGTCTAATCGGCAACAGCCTTCGTCAATTCCAAATTATCATAATCGAAGCTGTTTCTTATTGTCTAGGTATGAATTTCAATATGATTTTTGCTTTGTAAGTTTTATTGAATTATTGTAACATATCCGGTTTTGCTTCCAAATTAGCTCTGTTCGTTTTGATTCGAAATGATTCTGTTATAGTTTAGACGATTTTGTTGTGGATCCTCTACAGTAGATTCATTTTACTAAACTCAAATGTATTTACAATTTGGCTATGCGATTTTGTCGTTCCCAACTTAGTATAGGCAATTGATTGGTTTTAGATTCGGTTTGGTTTGTTTTTGAATCAATTTTTCTCATCTGATTTAGGATAGTCGATTTGGTTTGATTTCGATTAGTTTCGTTTGATCCTAATAAACTCAAAACAACCCTGTTGACTCTGATTTTCTAGGAACGACTCTGTTTTGTATTGAATTAATATTCTCGTTTGGATTCTGGTTACATTCGACCTGTGCAAAAGATCTATTTACTAAAATCGTGGAGATTTTTTGATTCATAACGATTGTATCAACCCCAAATTGTTTCGATTCGTCCCTGTTTGATTTGATTTACAAATGATTGTTGTGTGCCACAATTAGTATGATTGTTTGTATATGTTTAATATAGTTCTATTAATTTGAAAAATGATCCTTTTGATTTCGTTTGGATTCGCCAATGATTTTGTTGATGGCTGAAGCAACTATTTGTGTCGTTTGGAATTGATTCGCGAAAATAATTTCATTGTTGTCAAATTATCTAATGCGATTTTGTTTACCCCAAATTGGTGATAACAAATTGAACAGAGTGCATGCATCTCTGTTACCATTCGGTTGACCACGTTTTACTTTGTCTCAATTTGCATACAAGTGTCGATTTGAATGATTCTTTTGGTTTCTAATTAGCAATCAAATATTGTTCAATAGTTTGAATATATTCTTTAAGATTTGAATTGGTTTTGAAACGATTATGTGTTCAATTTAGACCAGCTACATAATCGCAAGATTCTGTAGCTAGTCTTAAAAATTTGATTTTTGTCAATTATATCAATAAAATATCTTTTAAACTTGTCTGTTTTTGTCTTCTTTCAGGTGCATACGAATTACAATGATCAAATGGGCATGCTATGGCAATTTAGGAGATACTTTGGATATGGTTTTGTTTTAGGTTGTTAGCTTGAGTCAGAAATAGAGATTTGGGATATTATCCTCAGATTTTTGTAAACTGTTTTGATAATTCCCACAGGGATGTTTTACCCTGTGGGAGGTCTTTAAATACTTGTCATTTTTTGTAATAAACCCATCATCATCACTGTGGGAGAACCAGATTATGGATTTATGATTCAGACTAAGATGAAAGATGATGTCTTGTAACAGCTTTCGCTTTCAATATATCAAACTTTTGTTTCAAGTTTTCTGCATATCAGTTTGCAATTAATTATCGACTACTTTAGCTATCATAATTCTTTGCATGTCGATGTGATTTGATTTATATGTTGTCCATGTCTGATCTCTCTTATTTAAAAATACAACAATTAGTCTGCTTCAGTTAATGAATTACAGGTTTACCTTTTTCGTTAAATGAATCACTTTGTACAAGTCTTTGCACACAGATTTATCTAGTTGTGACGATTTGTAAATTATAAGATTGCTGTAATTTGTATGTCTTGTTTGTCCTATTATTTATATTTCAAGAGCACAACAACTTTCCGTTTACGAGAAGCTCGTGGAGAATCTGGTGCGGGTTTCCTCCCACCAAACAGCTGAATCGACCATCATACACAGGACAAACCTGAAGCATTACTTCAGGTCAGTTTGCTATTTGTCATTTAATAGTTAATTAGTTAGTATAATATAAGTAGTTTAGATAAATATATTAGTTTAGATTCATAGTTAGAATTATTGTTTTAATTGT
Source organism: Picea engelmannii (assembly GCA_009831015.1). Classification (NCBI taxonomy): domain Eukaryota; kingdom Viridiplantae; phylum Streptophyta; class Pinopsida; order Pinales; family Pinaceae; genus Picea; species Picea engelmannii. The sequence goes on along the minus strand of ML792472.1, from coordinate 221,343 downwards.
TTAGCTTAGATAGTTTTTATTCTATTTCTTTTTCATAAAATTATAAAAAATAAAAATAAAAACAATGGTTTCGCTGTCTTAGGACAGATTACAAATGATTTTTGCAGGTTTTCATTTAAATATGTAATTTTTAAATGTTGTACATTTGTGATTAAGATTTAATTATGTTGATAGTTAAATGTTTAATTTCGTAGAGTTATTATAGTATTAGATAGTAAATTGTATATATTAGTAGTTCAGATTTATTTATTAGTTTGTTTTAATTGTCATTTTTATTTAGATTAGTTTATTTAGAGTAGTTTTCTTTTGTTTTTCTAGTATTTATATCGGCTAATGGAGCCGCTAAAACCGTCAAGGTGGGTTATCCCAAACGTCTTGGGTTATTTAGACAACCCCGGACCGGATCCACTCTTCCAGTTGGCAAGCGTTCATTTTTGCCCGTCAACAAATGGAGATAGAAGGAGGGCCTGAAATTAATTAATGGCATGAGGCAGTTGTAAGACTCCTCCCCCACCTAATCGCTCACCTATAGTGACAAGAAGTCATTCAAACGATAACATCCCCCCTCAAACAACAACCACATCAACTCACGATCCGCAAATCACAGTTGAGCCAGCAACCCCTAACCCTATAGGTGGTGACATACAAGAGATTGTCCGCCAATATCTCATAAGAGTACATAGTGCCTTAGCCCATTTGAGGCAACCAAATGGACCGTTGGACCAACCTTTAGATTTCTCTGATATCAGAGAGCAACTCAGAGGCACTAACCTCAATGTGAACCCTACAGATCCAATCCTCACTCCTGCTGCAGGAGGATCTGGAATACCTCCCTCACCACCTCCATCATCCCCTTCTTCTTCTGGAGAAGACTCTTCTCATGAAGGCAGTTCCCCTTCTCAGCCTTCCACACCCACTACACCAATGGCCAACCAAAACAATCCTGCTAGACGTTGGCTCGACCAGGATGCTGTAGCTGTACCTGGAGCTCAACATCCCTTACCTAAACATTCGAAGAAATGGCTTCCCAAGTTTGACCCTGACTCTAAACAGATTGTTGAAGATCACATTAAAAAGTTTATGTTAGCCATAAGACTTCGCAATGTCGAGAATGAAGACGTAGTCTGTAGTTTGTTCCCCTATACTTTCGAGGGCAATGCCTCTACATGGTACTTCGCCCAACAACCCCATACCATCGTGTCTTGGGAAAAGTTTGAGTCATGCTTTCTGGAAAAGTTCAGAGACGGTAATCCTCTGGAATTCCTAGTCATTGATATTTCGAAATTAAGAATGAACCCAAAAGAAAAAGTTAAAGACTTTAATCAAATATTCTTAAAACTTAAAAACCGAATCCTTACAGATTCCATGCTTGTCGAGAATCTCATAATAGCATACTATACTAAAGATTTGCATAAAAGTATAGCTATTTGGGTTAAATGATCTAAGAAAGCCATGTTGTTAGAAGCCTTCGAGGAGGCCAACCAGATTGAAAAAGACATACTTAGTCTAAAAGACACTACTAGCAATGAAACAAAGACTAGTTCATCTTCCAAAAAGAAGATCGAAATCCTCCCTAGATCTACTCAAAGTAAAATACAACATGAAAGCTCTGATTTAGAAAAATTAACTAAAGTTGTTCAAAAACTATCAAATCAAGTTATAGACTTGAAAAGAATGACCGAAGAATCTTCCTCGAAAAAAGGGCCTTACAAGTCCCCGTTCTGGAAGCCTTTTCCCACCAACTGACCTAATCCAACCACCGAGGGCCTTAATCTAGAAAGTTTGCAATTCGCCCTTCAAACAATTCTAGAAGCCCAGGATAACTTGATGCCTCCTGAGATTCCTGAGGAGATAGTTGAACAAGAGACAGTTCAAGAAGAGGAGTCTTCTCCAAATATTTTTGGACACTTCTCGGATAGCATCTTTCAAGCTAACTTCGAGACGGTTCATCCCTATAATACTAGGAGTAAGACAACAAACAAACCTTCTGCCGAAAACACTACGACTTCGCCTCCAAAGCAATCTAAACCAACTGAGACTAAACAGAGTCATGTGAACCCCAACTTATATTATGATGTAGTTGAAGATCTTAAAAAGTTAAGGGCTAACATTTTTGTTTATGAGTTACTAAAATTTCCATATTTGTTACAAAAAATGTTGCAAAACATCGCAGAGAATGGTAAAAATGGTAATTCAAACAAGGTTGTTCAGAACAAAATTCCTCAGAAGACTTCCACAAAGAATAATCCTGATCCTCATGATAAAGGAAGCCTTCCTGTAAATAATGTAAATAATGTAAACAATGTAGATAAAGTAGCTTTAGAAACTGTGAGTAAAAAGACACAAACTACCACCCTTAGTACTCGTAGAAATGTACCTCCATTTTTGTTAACTTTCGAAATCGTTAATAGAAACGTGAATACTTGTATGGTAGACTCAGGAGCATCATCCAATGTGATGCCATGGTCTGTGTGTCAGAAGATTAACGCTGAAGTTGAACCCTCCACCTTAAAAATCATACAACTTGATCGAACCAATGTCAAAGTTATAGGTGAACTAAGGAATGTGCTTATAAGATTATCTTCTAACCCCAAAGTTCATCAAGTCATTGATATTATTGTTGTGGATATTCCAGAAGTGTATGGTATGTTTTTAAGTAGGGACTGGTCGGAGCAGCTACACGGCTATTTCGCGACAGACTGGTCTCACCTATGGCTTCCAGAGAACGGCAAGCCCAACAAGATCAAGGTAAATCGTGAACGCTATCTTAATTTCACGTTCACAGATTTGAATGATCCCAACGAACCATTTACACCTTCTGTTGATTCACCCAAAGTACAAGGGATGGATACCTTTTTCGGCAATTTCATGGTCGAGACTTCAGCTATCACCAATCCAGAACAACAGTCTGAGATTGTAGCATATGTGTAGCCAACAGTTTCTACACAATGATCTCATGCACCCGATGAAAATCAAAATTGGTATGTTTATTTTGACGGGTCAAAGTCCAAAGAAGGAGCTGGTGCAGGCTACGTTATTATCGATCCGACAGGTAACAAAAAATTGATTGCATGTAGGTTAGAATTTGAAAGTACTAATAACACTGCAAAATATGAGGCTTTACTGCAAGGTCTCAGAAAAGCTTTAGATATGAACATTCAAAACTTGACCGTCTTTGGCAATTCTGAAATCGTGGTTAGACAGGTAAGAGATTCTATCCACTGTTTGTCTCCGCATCTTAAAATCTACCAATCCGAGGTATGGAATTTAATGAATAAATTTTTTTCTTTCAATATAAATTCTATTCCTAGATTGAATAACTCTGAAGTTGATCTATTAGCTAACGTAGCTTCCAAAATCTTTCCTGCAGAAGGCTTGTCCCCGAATGCATTCTCCGTCGAAATGCTGTTCAGGCCATCCATTTCCGACAACATCACGAACTAGAGATTCTTCAACGACGATCAGCAGATTATTAGCTTTCTGCATATGGAAGAAACTTTTCAAGGTGCGGTGATAGAAGAACGCATGCACGACGACAATTTGCGCGATTTCACGGTAATACCAGATTCGAGAACTCCTGAATCTTCATCGGACATGGTAAATTCGATCCCTAAATATGTAGTTAGATTAGAGAAATTTTATGATCTTCAAGATAAATTCAAAAAATCGGTCAATTGTAAAACCAATAGTTCCTCATTATCATATGAAAAAGTAAACTTAGGGACTAAGGACAATCCGCAGTGCATTAATCTAGGGGTAGGATGTTCTGAGCAAGAAAAAGCTACATTTATTAAATTGTTCAAAGAATTTAAAGATGTCTTTGCATGGACGTATGATGACCTTAAAACTTTCGACCCTGACATCATATAACATGTCATTCCTATGAAACCCCAAACCTCGCCCTTTCAATAGAAATTGAGAAAAATGCACCCTAAGCTTGAACCGACCATCAAAAAAGAATTAAATAAACTCCTAAATGGTAAGATTATTTTCCCTGTTAGGAACACTCAATGGGTTTTTAACCTTGTCCCTGTCCAGAAGAAAAGTGGGGAAATCCGACTGTGCGTCGATTTCTGAAACCTTAATAGAGCATCTGATAAAGACAACTATCTTGTCCCACCCATGGAACAGATCCTTCAACAGGTATCTGGTTCTGAGAGGCTATCCTTACTGGATGGTTTCTCAGAGTACAACCAAGTCCTGATGTCTCCACCAGACCAACTTAAAACTACCTTCCGCACCCCATGGGGCACCTACGCTTATCTAAAAATGCCCTTTGGATTGATTAATGCTGGTGCCACTTTCCAGAGAGTGATGGACATCGCTTTCTAGGGCTTAATCAATCAGTCCGTCATAGTTTAATTAGATGATGTTACTGTATTTTCAAAAAATAAAACTGATCATCTAGCTCATTTACGAGCCGTTCTACAACGATGTCGTAAATACGACATTTCCTTGAATCCTAAAAAATCCATCTTTGCAGTAGAACAGGGTAAACTCTTAGGATTTATTGTGTCGAGCAAAGGGATGATTATCGACCCTGAAAGGACTCAAGTCATCTCGAAACTTCCCCCTCCTACATCCAAAAAATCTATGCAGTCTTTCTTAGGCCAGATAAACTTTGTGAGGAGATTCGTCCCCAGTTTCTCCGAAATGGTCAGACCTTTACAGAATCTGATTAAGAAAGACGCCCAGTATCATTGGGGACCCTTAGAAAATCAAGCTTTTAATGCAATAAAGAAGGCCATAATAGGCGCTCCTTCTCTCATGATCCCCGACTTTTCACAAGACTTTACGCTCTACACTTTTTCTTCTGACCGTTCCTACACCGCCGTCCTAACTCAAAAGAAAACCGAAAACAATGAAGTACCCATTGCCTTTATGAGCTCTGCTTTCAAAGGCACTGAACTTAATTACCCAGTGGTAGATCAAAAATCCTACGCTGTTTTCAAAGCAGTCAAGCATTTACGATCTTATCTCTTGAAATCGAGGATGAAAGTTATTGTCCCTTACCCAGCCGTCAGGAACCTGTTAGTGCAGAAGGAACTAGGTGAAAAGAGGGCTAACTGGGTTACCTCCTTGCAGGAGTACGACATAGAAATTACCCCAGCTCAAATAGTGAGAGGCCAAGGGTTATGCAAGTTAGTTGCTGACTCAACCGTAGGACAACAAGAAGAAAACGATATGTCAAACCTAGGACAGCACAATCAAAATGCAATCTGTTGTGCACAAAACTCTGTCAGTCCTTGGTATGACGATATAAAATTCTGTCTTGAACATAGGTCAGCCCCCCGTCACCTAGATCCCACTAAAAGAAGAGCATTGAGATTAAAGTCTGCCTCCTTTCATTTGGTTAATGGTATCCTGTTTCATCAAAATTTTGATGGTGTACTGATGCGCTATCTTGAGAAAGATGAAGCAAAAAAAGTCTTACTAGAATTGCATGCAGGAGAAGCTGGTGGTCATTTTGGTGGTGACACCACTGCTCATAAGGTTTTGAGAGATGATTATTACTGGCCCACACTTTTTAGAGACGCCCATGCCTTGTGTCGTAAGTGTATTATTTGTCAAAAAGCATCAGAGCGGTTACATAAACCACCCTTTCCTTTGCAGCCCGTCTCAGTAGACTCTCCTTTTCAGTAGTGGGGCCTTGATATCATAGGTCCAATCAACCCACCATCCTCACAACAGCATAAGTTTATCATAACAACCACAAATTACTTTACTCGGTGGTCTGAAGCTACCGCATTAAGAACTGTCAACATTAGTCAGGTAATTTCCTTTCTAAATTCGAATATTATTACTCGTTTTGGTATCCCTGACTATTTAGTATTCGATAACGCTTATTACTTTTCCTCTCTTGAGATGAGCGAGTTCACTTTGGAAAAATGAATTAAATTGAAGTATTCTGCTAGCTATTACCCCAGGGCAATGGATTGGCAGAGTCAACAAATAAGAATCTGACTAAAATCATCAAGATAACGGTGGCTGAAAATCACAAAAACTGGCATAATGCACTGTTAAACGTGATTTGGGCTGATAGGGTAACACCAAAAACTGTTGTAGGTAACTCTCCCTTCTTTCTCATTTATGGCAGAGAAGCAATTCTTCCACCACACATTCTTCTTCCCTCACTTCAACTATCATAGAAAATACAAGAAGAAGACTGTCCCCCTTTAGAAAACCGAATTAACGCTTTGATGAAGCTAGAAGAGGTAAGAGCCCAAGCTAAACGTAAGTTAGTTTAGCATCAACTAGTAGTCAAAAGCTGGTTCGATTCTAACTCTGCCTCTGATAGGAACTTCGAAGTAGGTGACCTCGTTTTAAAATGGGACAAACCGCATGAGGGAAAGGGAGAGCACACGAAATTTCAAAACTTATGGCTTGGACCATTTTTAATTGTTGAAAAGTTGGGTCCCGGTTCTTTCCGATTGCAGAATCTAGAAGGGAAGCCTGACACCTATTCGGTAAATGGCCAGGCTGTGAAAAGATATTTCGCTTGATGACAACCCTTTGTATACTATGTACATACTTTTCTTTTGTTTTCTTTTCCTTTGCTGTTTTTGTTTTTGATTTTTGTTTACACTTATCAGTTTTGTTTTGGAAATACACATACCTTTATGTTGAACTATTCAGGAAAAGAAAACAGGAAATTCCTTCACTGAAATGACTGCTAAAAAATTGTATAAACATCAATTGTATACTTCTGAAATTTACATATGTGTTGGTAAAGACTGTTGTTTGAAAGAAGTGAACTGATTTCAATCTCTGAGTAAAGCCTGACATGATCATCTATTATCTTTTTATGTTGTCCCTATTCCTTAAGGGGATGACTTAGAAGATGTCTCCCTACCTTAGAAAGTTGGTTCTGTAAATAAACCATTTCTGGGTCTTAATAAAGGACTGTTCTAAAAAATTTCTGCTGAGGTCTGAAAAAATATGTTAAAATATCATAATTTTCAGCGTCACCCCGCTCGACTATATATTGTTAAAAAACAAAGTAAATCATTAATAGAGCTGTGGGAAGTGCTTGTAAACCCGCCGAGATGCTGAACAGGTCTGCTGGCAGCGAGTAAATGCATGCATGATGCCAAGACAACTTCGCCAGGGTACTGAACAGGCCCGCTGGCAGCAAAGCAATGTCGGGTATATGAAAATTGGCAAAAATGAGATAACTTGACCTTAAAATGTCCTTTATTCTGATTCAGAACTTCTTGGCAGGATATGGATATCAGAGTGGGTTAAATGACAACCCTGTCGAGGCTATGGACGCCTTCTGGCAGTAGTGGCTCTGTCAACAGTATTGGGGATTTTATCTTTAACATCGTGGCTCGCTTGTCTTAAGACTGTTATCAGTTTTCATCCTTTAAACACTGCTGGAATATGTGGTTAATGAAGATGTTTACACGATTTTTATGGTTGTTATTTTTGAGTTAGAATTTTTCTCGTTTTCCTAATCTGAGTTTGTTCTTTTTGGCAGAGATAACTGCTTCTACCAGTGTGTCACCATTGTTGGCAGCCAATTCGCATTTTTTTTACTGTCCTTATAAGCTGCCTACACCAGTGTTTTGCAAACCTTGATTTTCATCGCAATTCTCGAATAAAATGACACTATTATTTCGTGCGTTCGCACACTTACCTTGGTTTTCGTTTTCACGACTGCAAGCGTGAAAACTTTGATTTTGAAGTCATATTAAAAACATCACTGGATTACTATGATCATTCTTGTCTATATGTTCATTCTGTTTCCAATTTAATTATGATTATACAGTTGACAAGACTCCAAGATTCTTTACTCATTTGGCATTTCTGTTGTTAATATGATTTAAATTTTTATGAGATTGTGATGATTTGATGATGAGTGTGATCCAATCCTTGATTTATTGGTGGCTTGATGTTTGATCGAATTTGTGATGCATTGGTGGTTTGATTTCTATAGATTTTAATCAATTCCCTTGACACATTGGTTTCATGAAAATGATTGGCATTGTGGTTATACCCTTCGTATAATTCATTGCATACAACACATATTTTCATATGATCAAACCCTCGGTTTGCCCTGACATGAACCTTCCCGACATCATAACAGACAAGACTGAGGCTATCAAGAAGCCTGTGAGTAAGAAAGTCAAGGGTAATCCTACTGTCGACAACAAGGGTAAGAAAAATATCGATTGATATCGAGACTTGCTCGGAATAAACCTAAGCCAAATGTCGACCAAAAGACCATAGTTCTGAGCGAGGACTCAGACTCCGATATCGAGCATTTCCTAGCGGAAGAGTACCCCTATTCTCATGGCCTATGCTCCGAGCAACCCTATGACTATGTCTCTAATTTACCCCCATGCCTAAAGGACAATCCTAACTACCCAGGAATCAAGCTACATAATGAAACCCCTTGTGATTTAAACAAACCCTCGCCTGTGATATCAAAACCCGAACAGACATCATGCATCCAATGCAGTGTGTGGCTAGAGCGTTATTACACCAACGTTCCCTTGTTGCAGTCAAAGATCAAATCATTAGAGGACCAAGTTACAGTGATGACAAGAGAAAGAAACAGGCTTCAAGCTAATGACAAGAAACAAAAAACCACTGGTTCGATTGTCTTCAGGAATGTCGAATCGGCAACAGCCTTCGTCAATTCCAAATTATCATAATCGAAGCCGTTTCTTATTGTCCAGGTATGAATTTCAATATGATTTTTTCTTTGTAAGTTTGCTTGAATTATTGTAACATATCCGGTTTTACTTCCAAATTAGCTCTATTCGTTTTGATTCGAAATGATTCTGTTATAGTTTAGACGATTTTGTTGTAGATCCTGTATAGTAGATTCATTTTACTAAACTCAAATGTAATTACAATTTGGTTATGCGATTTTGTCGTTCCCAACTTAGTATAGGCAATTGATTGGTTTTAGATTCGGTTTGGTTTGTTTTTGAATCAATTCTGCGCGTTTGATTTAGGATAGTCGATTTGTAACATCCTAATATTCCTAAACAGTATTTATTTCCATAAACAATTTATTTAATAACTGAAAACATTAACTTCATAGCATACTATTGATTTTCGTTACAACAACATTAGTAATTTAGATTTATCCAGATTAACGGTTTCATA